>JAMKCH010079621.1:0-10381 GCA_023653785.1 Ophioderma brevispina
TAGGTAACTTGCTTGTGATTGTAATCATGAACGACGACGAAGGCTGGTTGTAAGAAAACACTAAACTGATTTACCGAGTCACGTGCGTCATTCAGAAGGACCGCAAGGTTCTGCCCCGCAACTTACCCGCAGTCCTCCGGGGCGCTCCCGCCTTCCCGCTACAGTGGTTACTATCTCACACACTGTAAATATTACAGCCATTTACCGCAAACTCTTAGAAGAATTAGAAAACAATACTGTACTATATATTATGATAATAACAGGTAATTTTTCAATTATACAATTAAAGTAATACAAAATATTGATATGCCGGTGAGTCTCAAGTTGGTTTTGGGCGGGACGACGCGTACGTGCCTCCGAGAAGCTGGAAGAAAGGGCCCATATCTATAGTGATGTTGCCGAAAAAGGGACTATGCATACCATACCCTGCAGAATTTAATCGTGACAATTTTGCCATTTTTCTTCAAATATATACTTTTACGCAATTTGGAAAAGTTTGTGCCTTAAATTTTTCATCATAATCGTTACTAATAATAATTTGATGCAATAATTGGAGACCTTTCGGACAAGGTTTCACTTGCAAACTATAGAGGGAGTGTTCATCATGATCAAGCTATAGTGCTGTACAGCACTAAAATTTGCTTCACTCTGTGTGGTTCCTGAGAAAAATCACTTAAATTGATCTCAAACTTTAAAACTATCTAGAAACTTCTAAGAACAAGGGTGTAAGTTTGAATCGTGAACTATCCTATAGTGAACACCATGTTGTTATTAACGGGGTCGAAGCACCGGTAAAGCACAAAGAACATTTTGTGGATAATTACAACAACCTTCCCATCCAGTAAAGAATAGGAGGTCAAAGAGGTCACATACAAAAGTGTACATTGTACCATGTGCGTGCTGTCACAACTGTACACTAGCAAAACACAGGATTTTGATTAGTTTTGGCATGAAGTTTTGTCTGTAAACTCAGCTAATACTTGGGCTATGTATTTGATTGACCCCTCATTTTAAGGGAAAATAATTTACTTTTGCAGTGACACACGTTCAATTAAATAATGACTGTATAAAATTTTGTGAACAATCTTACCCTTCGTTTCAGTCATTTCTTCCCGGGGTTTCTCAATAGGCGACCCATGTGTGCCAAATCCGGCCCGCAACCATTGATTTTTGGGGCCCTCAACTTTGCTCAAAAAAGATAAAGGAACATAAAAAAATTCGGTGTATGGCCCTCAAGTAGGGAAATTTCAATATGTTCAGCATGTTCTGGCCTTCATCAATCTAAAATATTTGAGAACCCCTGCATTAATTTATTCATGTTGTCGGGCATTACTTCATCACAAAACCGATTTAGCATGGAGATGCAATAACTGAACCGACCACCCCGTCATGGAAAAATGTTTGTACTATATGCGCAAGAAAGGCTGTCGAGTGTCGAATGACTAATGACATCCACTCATTTTATGCCTAAAATTTGGTACTAGTCAATGTGTGAAGGCAATTCCGATGATGATGTACACATAACAGATTTTTTGCAGAAGACTTTTGATAATTGTCCAGCTTAAAATTTTTCGTACACACAATAAATATGTCATGTTCTGAATATTGGCTGTTGTATAATTCCGAAAAAAAACCATTTCAGACACGTATAGGCCTACCGACAGTGTCGGCTCAAGACAGGGGCCAATCGTAGTAAAAAGAAAGGGAATTATTTGGTCCATCTACGTAAATAAAATCATCGATTACAGTCATGCTGACTTATGATTTAAGTGAAGTAGGTCCTTAATAGGTAATTGTTATGGAAGATCTGCACTGTTTTACCTCTTAAAGCGGCCATTTAAAACTAGGTTCATCGAAACATGACAAGTAAACTTTAAAGTTTTTTTGGGTCATCAAAGTTCCGTTTAAACAGGTGTTTCAGTCCCAGTGGCAAATCGTGCTAATATGTTTGATGATATGTTCATCTTGTCCCTATATAACCAAGGCAATTCCATGATGGATGTACACTCACAGGATTTTTGCAGAGAATTTTGATAATTGTCTAGCTTAAAATTTTCGTACCACACCATAAAAAATATCAGTTTTTCTGAATAGTTGCCGACGTTTTATAAATTGCGAAAAAAACCATTTCAGACCTAAGGCCTACCAACAGGGTCATGCTCAAGAATGGCCAATCGAGTAAAAGGGGAATTATTTTTGGTCGCATTAAATACGAAAATAAAATCAATCGATTACCTTCATGCATGAAATTATGAAATGTCAGTGAAGTAGTCCATGAATGTTCATTTGTTATGAAGACTGCATGTTTTACTCTTTAAAGCGACAATTTAAAACAAGGTTCATCTAGCCATGATAGAGTAAACTTTTAGGGTCATTCAAAAGTCCGTTTAAAAGGTGTTTCGTCCAGTGGCCATTGTGCGTAGATGTTTGAATGATATGTTCATCTTTGTCCTATTAACCATGGTCCACCGCCAACATCTTGTGTTATCCTTCTCTCTATAGATGAATAACCTAACACTAATTTAGACAATTTTTGGTCCATGCAGTGGCGAGCCTAGCTGAGATGTTTGCTCCTCAAACATGGGCGGTGCCAGGGGGAGCATTGCCCCCCCCCCCCGCCAGAAGAAGATGACAATTTGCTTTGCAAAAATCAGCGATTTTGCGGGCCAATAAAATCACCAAATTCTGGGGCAAATCTGCAAATTTTGTGATTGTGTTCTCCCTAAAATTAATATAATCAACATCCCCCCCCCATATTTTCGCTAACGAAAAAAGAAGTCTGGCCGGGCACTGCCATGGGAACGGTCAGAACTGGCAACCAGGACAAAGGTATATAAGAATAGCCGTACACCATCTCATGCTCTTAAGCTCTTGCCCGAGAAGAAGCAAGAATTTTCACAACTACTGTAATTTGGTCATATAATTTCCGTTTTGGAATAGCTTTCAATACTATTGTGTTTGTATTTTGCACGAAGCACCTTAAAGTTAAAATTGAATATCACCAGTCCACCTAGGGACAAGAAAGTATAATGGCATGGGTTTCGGGCTGGGGTTTTAAAGGGGCATTCGGTGATAAATAATGTGTCAAAGCAGGGTTTCTTGTGTGAATGGCGCCAACTAAATTGACCTAACATTAGCTAAATGTTTCAAAAATAGGTCTATGGGTGACAGTTTGTCACTTTTCTAAAAGTAAAGGTCTTTGGGTGAAAGATTCCTTCACAATTGTCGAAAAATGGAATCTTTGGATAGCGACAGTAAATTTAAAAATATAGGATCCTTGGTTTACAAGTGTTACAGCCTACCAACATACGCGTCATCTAATGGACCGCCCCCCCCTTCAACATGTTTAATAAGGGATTAGCGTAATCATCTTGCTGGGCCTCTTCCGCGCGCCTTTAAGAAGGTACCCATGCAATGCAGGACACATGGTAACGGCGCGTTCGAGGGTCAATGTACGCGCGTTCAGTGGGATCCCGCCCGGTCACGCAGATTGTCTTCCCGATCGAGGCGTAGCGCCCCAAACGACTGATATTTTCAGATTTTCCTCTCAAAAATTATGTGACAAGTCACGATTTTTTCCTCAACTTTCTCTTTCTTCGCCAGAAGGACCGGCCATGAGGGTCTTTGCAGTGGCGTAAAACAGGCGGGGGGGGGGGGGGAGGGGGAAGGTTTTCCCGCCGTGACGGACGTTTGCCTGGAAACATGCAAAAACCATGCTAACTCAGCCGTTTTTTAACCCTCTGCCCGGGAACAATTGCCTTTCGACCCCCCGAGAGGGAAAATTTCCCAAGCTGGGAAATTTGCCCCCTGCCTAGCGGTAGGCCCCGATACGCCACTGGGTCTTTGGGAGGCGTGCACGCACTTGGTACAATATTCACCTGCCCGGCTTTCATAAGCTCATAGTGAATAGGGCCTAAACTTACAGATCTTGACCTAACCAAACCTTTGGAGAAATAAAGCAAATAAGAGAGAGGCTTGGAGAAAATATGTCTCTGAAGTCTGAAGTTTTATCACGGTGAAGAGTCGGATCACCCGTTTAGTGACCCCTCCCTTTCAAATCAACTAAGCGGTTTGCCCGCGCGAAGCCGACGAGGCACCCGCTAGTTTTTACTAAAAACAGATCTGCCCGTCTGTCCGGCTATGCATGTCGTTATACTTTGACTAGGCCTATGGCTGATACCGGGTGGGAGGGGGGCACTCACCTGGAAATGGATAGGTTGTTCGGCTCGTTCTTCCAAACCCCATGACATCGGTGACATAGGACTGAAAAAAAATAGGGCCTTTTGGTGAGAGATAGCCAATTACCCCAAAATTGGGGTTTTTTCCGAGTAACAAATTGCAAAATTTTCCCAAAATGGATCTTGGGTGATATTTATTTTTTCCCCAAAATAGGTCTTTGTTGACAGTGGTAAGATTTTCACAGAAATATTGGTCATTGTGAAACTGTAAAAAAAACCAAAATGGGTGTTTTATGGGTGACAACGATGCTGCAAAGGGGTTCTAAACAACTTACAGACGCGTCACTTCCAAGGTGAGAGTGCCCGGGGGCTAATGGGTCTAATAATTTATCATGAAGGTAGGGGAGGATATTTGACGTTTGTTATCCGGGTTTTAGAGTTTGTCCCAAAAGGTCTCTAGAGGTCAATTTAGCGTAGAACTCCTACTGATCTGTCAAAACAAGTCTGTGTCAAAGGTCACACACATAGTCAAAGTTCACATGTCTGAGATGCCTAGTTTGGTACCCTATTTTCGGCAACATTACCCTATAGACTAGGTTAACGGGTTCTCTCAGCTCGCAGTGGTCCGTGACACCCGTGGAGGGGCGCAGCTGGGCCTGTCCTATTTATTGTGTCAGAATGAATCAGCCTCCTCAATAAGGAAAATACTACAACCCAACCAACCAACACCAAACAACAAAAAAACGGGAAAGAAATCATCAAAGACAATTTCTGATTTCTCAGCTTCTCTTCCCCGTCTTTTTATTTTATTGTTATTGTTTATCTTTCATACTGCACTCTGATAAGGTGTTCTAGAACAATGTTTGTATCGCCATAAATATATCACCAAGCACGAAAATGAAGACTTTATTCTCTGCATAATTCATGCACCCTCAAAACTTATCAAAGGAGCTATTCAATTAGCTGCGGTCGGGTAATCATCGATAAATGAGACCTATAAATCACGACCCATTGATACCACCTGTCTTTGTTCGTATCCATGGTCCCCGGTTAGCATTCAAAATTAGGCGAGATGTGCGCAAGGTAATGCTGTCACGTTACTTGTGAATCGATACTGCGTAAAACAAAAAAAAAAAGAGACGTTCCCTACAGATTCGTACAGTCCTCGGGCGGGCTTAACTCCCTACACCACTTGTGCTCCCGGACCACTGTGCTCCCTACTGTAGTGTTAATTCCAGGAGCCATGTGCAATTCACGTTTTCTGTGGACAAGTTGGTTGACAGGACTGTCCACCTTGGGGGTGAAACTGACAAGTCCTCAATTTTTAGTTTACATTAATCTTTTAACTCAGTGCGCTTAAACAACCAGAGACAGAGCCGAGATTGGGTAGCCCAGAGTCTTGATTATTTTCAAACGCTGGTTTCATTTTCCGCCTCTTTTTTCAATTTTAGAAACAGGATAATACGTACTTACCGGACCGCCGTAACAGCTTCCAAAAGCTCATAGGGCGCCCGTAGGCGCCCTAGAAATTGTTCCCGAGGTACTGGCTACGGGCCTATCACCCCCGAACCGAAGGGTTCGGTGTGATAGGCCCGTAGCCAGACCAAGGGAAAATGTGTGCCCTATTTCCCGATGTAAACCATGTCTATTTGTTTTTATTACACCTCACGAGACTCGGGCGAGTTGTAGGGAAACAGGTCAATCTATTTCCTAGGGATAGCTTCGCGTGATGGATCGGCCAATGGAAATCGCAGATTAGGTCACAGAATATTCATGAGGTGTATTAAAACCCTTATTACCATATGAATATTCCATGTCATCATCATGCTATTTCATTGGCCGATTGCGTATTACTTGAGCTATTTCCCTTGGGTGGATGACAGGCCCTCTGACATGACTCAGCAATTGTGACACTTGAAAAGGGCACCGCCATGCTATCTACATAATGCAACACACCCCGGGATGGCACACAGCTCATTTTTTTCTCGATCTGGCGATTTTGTTTCGGTTTGATTTAAGTGTGTTATTGGAATATTCCCACTTAATTAACCCGGCTGTGCAGGTGAAAGTATTTTTTCTTCTAAAAGCACAATTTAAAGGCAGCTTCAGAATTTCAAATATAATTTCACTGGGCGTATATTAATTAATAGTCACCTAAAATCACAACTTAGAGATAATCACGTAAAAACTAAGGGCCAGTTTTAATTTCGCAAATAGAGGAAATTCCAGGGTATCGATTATGCGTTCATTTTTGAAGGCGCATTAACGAGTGTTTATTTTTTTCTACAATCTATTTTTCCCGATTCTCGCAGTGGCGTTTTATTTTGTCCACACTTTTTATAAGCATATACAATTAAAAAAAAACAACCAGCGCTAGTATTTCCAGGAAGCAGTTTGTCAGCTACTGAGATAAGTTTGCCAACTTTTGAGTTTTTCACTTTGATGGGTTCCAGGAATCGCTTTCAACTTGTCGCCGAATTTTCAGAGTCCGTATTTCATCACCTGGGCGCTTTTTAAAAATGGCCGCAAAAATCCATAAGAATCGAATAAAGCGGAATGTTTTTAACAACAAAGACCATCTAAAGGGTTTAGGGTTCTGCATTTTGGCCAAGTGACCGGTTTAGAAATGTTTTAAACCAACAGTGTTGTTCAGGATTATAGGAACTTTTTTTTTTCAAAGGGCCGCCAAATCATAGAGAATTCATTAAAAGCAGATTGGTTACCAAAGATCATTTAATAGGGTCAGTTTCTGGATAATTTGCCAGGTGTCTCTAGAAATGTTGTTCCAAATAAAATAGTATTGTTCAGAAATAATTAAATGGTGGGTTTGTTTCCAAAATGGCGCCCATCCCAGAAATTAAATTTAAAAAACTGTCCTAAAAAAATCATAGTATGATCAAAATGGCATTTACACAGTGAGTTACACTAGATACTTTTAGCATATTGTAGTTTCTCTATCATATTGTTAGTAACCAAAGTGCTATTATTTACCATTACTAGAGGACGCCTTTTCCCAAGATGGCTAACAAAATAAGAGAAATTAATCGTAAAAATATTAAAAAGCACTCATTATGGGGCTTGTTTGTTCGAGATTTTTACTCTAGTGAATTTTAAGAGTTTTTGATATCAGAAACAAACCTGTTACGATTAATAGATCAACCTTCACCCCAGGTGTGGAGTAGAGCACAATTTGGGTATATGCTCAACCTTGTTGGAAATGATTAATGTTATATTTCTCTATGGCACCTATATAAACTATTTTACACATCCCAAATTCCCAAAATGACAGAGGTCCACGTTTTGCTGATATTTGTGATAAAAATAGCCCACCATTTGAGAAATTTTGATAAGAAGTGAATCTCTGCTGATAAATATTTTCAAAAGTCCAAAAATGGCCTTTTAAGGAGTTTGGGTCTCAACTTTTTTGAAGGACACTCCCAATAAATATACTGCAATAAATCCCTGGAGATAGCACAATACATTTTTTTTTCTTTTGTTCACAGAACAACAAGAAGTTTCGTCCTTTATTTTTAACCATATTCATTCATATATAACACTTAAAGACACAATTAACCTTCCACAATAATATTAAAACAAACACACAAAGCCAACACAATTGTGGCCACAAGTCAATGGTACAGACACTATAGATTTATACATGTATCACCAAATTTTCTCGTGAGATCCAAAGGATGGTCAGCAACATCACTATTCTACATTGTGTCTTACTTCTTACTGCCACTTTAACGAGTACTTTACACATAAGCAAGTATCCTTCTATTTGGTGATTTTTTACCCGTACATTTCGTGCAAAGATTGGAATTAAGCATCCAAATGGTTACAGTTTCACTTCATCCCTCTGCCAAGACCTCACAGTGTATATGAAAAAAAAATTGCAAAACCCCCTCCTATCATAAAAAAATGTGAGCATCACCAGCCAGTTGTTACTGGATGAGACCATTAGTGACGGGTACTGGAATGAGATCATGATTAGCGTAACCTTTAATATGCAAATACCCAACAGTTGTTTTAATGTGTTGCCCACTGAACCTTTTTTTACTATGTACTTAAAACTATAGCCAAATACAACGATCCTCAGACCACCCGTTTGCCTTCCTTGCGTTTGGTAAATTATAGCCTCACCTGCCTCTTGATCCTGACATGCGCCCTGATCTTTGGGTGAATATATTATTTTTTTGTTCCCCCAAATAGGGGTCTTTGGGTGACAGTGGTAAATTTTCACAAATATGGTCATTGGTTGAAATGTAAAAAAAAAACCAAAATGGGGTTTTGGGTTACAAGATGCTGAAAAGGTGTTTAAACCGAACTTACATACGCATCGCTTCCAAGGTGGGAGGGTGCCCGGTGGGGTCTAATGGGTCTACTATTTTATCATGAAGGTAGGGATGATCGTCTGACGTTTGTTATCCGGGTTTTAGAGTGACCCAACAGGTCCTCTAGAGGTCAATTACGTAGAACTACTGATCTGGGCACAGACAATGTCTTGGTCAAAGGTCACACACATAGGTCGAAGGTCACATGGTGAATGCACTAGTTGGTACCTATTTCTGCAAAATTACCCTTAGAATTGGTGTTACGGGTTTCAGCTCGGCAGTGGTCTGACACCTGGGAGGGGGCGCACGGCTGTAACCTATTTATTTTCAGAATGATCAGCCCATCCTCCAATAAGGAAAATACTATAACCACCAACCACCACCAAACAACAAAAAAACAATGAAGAAATCACAAAGACATTTTCTGATTTCTCAGCTCTCCTTCCCCGTCTTTTTATTTTATTGTTATTGTTTATTTTCCATACTGGGGCACTCTGATAGGTGCCCTAGAAACTGTTGTACGCATAAATGATATCCAACCAAGCACGAAAATGAAAACTGTATTCGGCCTAATTCATGCACTGTCAAAACGTATTAAAGGAGCTATTCATTAGCGGCGGTCGCGTAATCGATAAATGAGACCTATAAATCGCGTACCATTGATACCACCTGATGTGGTCGTATCCATGGTCACCCCGGATTAGCATTCAAAATTAGCGAGATGTGGGCAGGTAATGCGGTCACGATTACTTGTGAATCGATCTGCTGGAGACAGTTTCCCCTACAGATTAGCTACATTCTCGGCGGGCTACTCCCTACCACCTGTGCTCCCCACCACTGTGGCTCCCTACCTAGTGGTTGAATTTCCAGGAGCCCTGTGCAATTCACGTGTCTGTGGACAAGTTGGTTGACAGGAACTGTCCACCTTGGGGTGAAAGCTGAAAAGTCCTCAATTTTTTAGTTTAGCATTATCTTTTACCCCAGTGCGCTCTAAACCAGAGACAACCCGAGATTGGGGTACAGTCTAATATTGAGAGTTTCAAACGCTGTTTCATTTACGCCATCTTTCAATTTTTAAAACCGGTATACGTACTTACCGACCGCCGTAACAGCTTCCAAAGCCAAGCTAATAGGTGCGCCCGTAGGCCCCATTTTTTAAAAAAAAATGTTCCCGATTTACTGGCTACGGGCCTACACCCCGAACCCGAAGGGTTCGGGTGATGGCCCGTAGCCAGTACCAATGGAAAATATGTTTGGCCCTATTTCCCGATATAACCATGTAGTATTTGTTTTTATTACACCTCACTGTGACTCTGGGGACGAGGTTGTAGTGCAGTTCGACCTATTTCCCTAGGGAAATATCTCGCGTAATAGGAATCGCCAATAAATATGAATATTGTTCATGATATTCATGAGGTGTAATAAAAAATCATTATTACCCATCATAATATTCATTATCATAATCATGCTATTTCCATTTGGCCGATTGCTATTACTGAGCTATTTCCCTTGGAAATGGATTAGAACCAGGCCCTGACAGTGACTCAGCAGATTGGTGACACACTTGAAAGGCACCGCCATGCTATGCTATCTATGCAGCACACCCCGGGATTGCACCATGCTCATTTTTTTTTGCTCGATCTGGCGTTTTGGTTCTGGTGATTTAGTGTAGTTATTGATATTTCACCTTAATTAGCCGCTGTGCTAGGTGAAAGTATTTTGTTTTCTAAAAGCACATTTTAAAGGCATCTTAGAGATTTCAAAAATAAAATTTTTCATGGGCGTATATTAATTAAAATAGTCAACAAAATCAAATTATGAGATAATCACTAAACTATGCAGTTTAGAATTTCGCAAATAGAGGAAATT
>JAMKCH010079625.1:0-141121 GCA_023653785.1 Ophioderma brevispina
ATGTGTTCTTTCATCTGAAGTGTTTCTTGACCAAGGTTTCTTTTTGGTATGAGTCCTTCCATGATTGAGATCTTTTCCCTGACCAGGTTTTTTGGTATAGTCCTTTAAAGACGAGCCCTCCCTCCTTTTGTTTTATACGAAAATCAGTCTGTGAAAATCATCTAGTCACCAAGTACAATTTGACATTGTTCATATCAATTGTAATGACAACCGATCTGTTTTTTGCTGAAAAATGACTTCAAACCATCATTGTACCCAATTTTTTATCTTTGTCAGAAACCTATTGCCACACAATGTCAATGGATTTCTAGATACCCCATAACTTTTTTTGTCATATTTATAGTAATGTAATTTGACCTGTTTGTTGGGGCCATATCAAAACAAAGCCAATTTCCGTCAAATTTGCTGGTAATTCCATAAAAAATGATAATTTCTTCTCATTTAGGGGTCAATTATGGACATTTGATCAAATTCATTCTTCTACATTCTAGTTGAATATAATGAATGTCACGTATGATTATTAGTTACATCAATGTAACATACATAATTTTTCATGCAAACAGCTTAAATGTGTTCATGTTAAAATTATATTGTGACCATCTTGCCTGAAATAATACTGCACAACCAAAAATTGGTCCTATTGATGTTTGCTACGATTTTGACAATATTTTTGACAAACTTAATATTTCTCGTAAAATTCTAAAATGTTATAATAACTGTAATTCCCTTGAATGATATTTTATTTGATGCATATTAAGGAGGCTAGGACACGATAGATCTGTCCGAAATTTTTCATTGAAACTCGGTATGAACAAACATCCATCGATGGTAACCAACAATCCAAAATAAAAAATTGAATATTACCCAGAGGAACTTTACCTGCATGCCAACTTCTTTTGCATTGTATTTGAAATAATTTAAAGGTGCAAGGAGAGATTTCACATTTCAGGTGTCCCTTAAAAAATCGAAAGTACTGATTTTTGCCCTGATGTAAAGCTTTCCATCAAAAATATCCCCTTTTGAGAGGATTAAGCTGAGAATTGTGAAATTTCTAATTTCGTATAGGAGCAAATACGAAATTCAGCCTATGTTTTACATTGAAATATAAGCAAACCAAAATCACCTTTTTTCTCTCTTTTAAGACATTTCTGTAGCCAAATACAAGGTAAGAAATCTATTGAGTGTCTAGTCTATATGAAATTATTATTATGACACAATATTTGGGTGCCTCAAAATCTCTCGTTGCACCTTTAAAGTAACAAGAAATGATAGCATTGATGATAATAAAATGTCATGTTGTTTATAATGAGTGTAATATTATAGATGTTTATGTATGATAATATTGCCCTCTGCATGTACATGTATGTATTAAATAATTTACAATACATTTGTTTGCTCTGTGCCTGGGAGAAATAAATTTGCCAAGAAAATGAAAATTCATCGTGCATGTTGAGTGGAGAGGGAAAAAAATGCTGTAATTCCGGGTTGGAGATATCCATAACCCTGGATAATCGTCGTGTATCAATGCAACCATTAAATACATTGCATTCATTTGAATTTACAATTCAATTTTCTCGTCCATTGCCGGCATGTTAATTCAGTTAGAAATTCATGGGGGCGCCATCTGTAATCAAATCTGGATAGTTTATTGCGGAATGGCAAGAGCCAGGGAGGTTTTTAGAAATCTCTGGGTGGAATCTGGGTGTACCTGACTAAAGCCCATGTGTGCGTGTTTTATTAATTTCTTTTACTAAAAAGGGCTCTGAGTTACTGCCCCTTTTTCTTGTATTTTGTACCTTACATGTGTTTGGTTTTAGGACCAAAATTTCCATCTGAATTTCTAATTGTAGTTTTTCCCCTACTTACATGTACTACCTATTACATAGCAAGATTAAAAAAAACAGTTCTAAGGCAAAAATGCAAGAGATCAAATAAATAAATTGCAATTTCATGTTCAAGGTCTTATTTAAAACAAAATTGCAAAAAATCATCAAAAATCAGATTTTTGCAGGTCTGTAACAAGTACAGGTACCCCAACTTTTGATGTGTGTATCAAAGAAGAAAGAAGTGAACAGTTATGGAAACTTAATATTTCAAACTCTGCGGTGATAGTAAAAACTCAAAATATCAATTTCCCACCATGTTGCGGGTTTTCCCAGATCGCATCACAAATTACCTGGATGTCTTTAGCCTCCTATTAATGCCCCATCTGTGTTTGGGTATATAATTTTTTTATGCAAAATATCTCTATTCTTCCAATGGCCTAGACTATCATTTGCGATCAAGAAATTTCATATTTTTGTGAAATGTGCCAGTGCTGTGTTAAGAGATGACGTACTCTACAATATCACTGGCTCATGTATGAAAGCAATGGCTCTGCATTGTCCACATTAACTCACTCCCTCAAATATAAATCAACTGTGCCATTACTTAGTATGTAAAGTATTCTGTATAAATTTACATCATGCAAGCTTTATTGTGTCACAAATTACTGGCAAGTCTAAAGAGCATTTATACATATAATGATAAGAAGCTCAACTTGTCTTGCCACTACATGTAGCGCCTGTAAAAATTCCTGCATGCCTTAATTATGGCGCTGTTAAAAACAGATGGAAATTAAAATGTGATTACCTTCTTCGAAAAGCTTTGCATACATAAACAACCCTGGATCAGCAGTACTAGTACATACTTAATACCAAAAATGAACAAATTATTCTTTGCAGCAAATTCTGATTCAAAATGGTACTTACATGTAGAAGTGCACACACACTTTTATTCTACAGCTGTATTTTTAATTTTATTATTTTTTTTCTTGGGGGGGGGGGCAAACCTTAGATTTGTTCATATCAGTTCTGGATTCCTTGTTTTTTACTTAATGTTGATCTGTGAAAATTGTTGAATGTATTTGTTAAACAAGCCTTGATAATTTAAAAACAAATCAACTATACTTTTGATTACCAATAAAAATGGGCAGGCCTTATAACAACTGTGCGAACTGATTTCAGGATTAGTGTAGACGCAATGTGCATATTTTGCATGGTGCACATGATTCTGTTCAAATGCTTGAGTTGAGTATATTTGGTTACTTTTACGGGCAGAACGATAAAAAACGAATAATTTTTCTCATTACCGGCCAGCTCCAGGGAAAGATTAATCAATATTTTATGCGACTTCCTGTTTAGTTTGATACATATTGTTAAGTGGGCTTGTGTGCTATACAAGATGTGTTTCTTGTATCAAACCACAATCTGGTGCAAGTGGAACTCTTGAATTTGCTGTTTTAGTTTTCAATTTGTATCTCAAGCACAAAAGAATAACATCAAAATTTCTACTGTGCATCTTTTTACTGAATGGACATTTATTTTGTTTGTTGATGGGTAAACCTAAAGACACTATCAGTGATTTATCTATACAATAGTCAAAATATTTGAAATTTGAAAGAATAGCTTAAAAATGAAGGATAAGCCTGTAGAATTCTCATAAGTTACTTTTTCAAACTGAAGAATTGATAGAAAAGGAGGAAAACGGCAGTGTTCAAAGATACAAATCTCCATTCAATTACACGTTGTAGTAAGTGTCTGTACGGCCACTAATGACTAAAATATCCGATTTTGTCTTTATAACTTTAAAGCGGCACTGGCACATTTTCACAAAATAATGAAATTTCTTCAATTTGCTCTCAAATGATAGTCTAGGCCATTGGAAGAACAGAGATAATTTATATTTTACACATAAAAATAACATACCCAAAAACAGATAGGGACACTGATATGAGGACAAAGACATCCAGGTAATAATTTGTAGGCCAACTCTTTTAAGTTTTCCATAAATTTAATCACAAATGTGTATATTACATGAAACTTGGACTCCATACATACTCACTGATATAACAACCACAAAGGTTATAGACTGATCAACAGTTGTGAATTAGCGTGGGAACATGCCTATGCGTGAGTATTTGGTAAAAGCATTTTTCGTGTCCAGGTCTGATGAATTTAACGGCGACGTTAAATTACAGAGTTATGTTTAACATAAGGAAAGCGATTTAATTTGGTCTTAATCATTTCATTAAAGCCTTACAAACCTGCAAAAAATATCGATTGAAAAAATCTGAGGGCGCATATTTTTTCAAAGTACCAGTGTCTCTTAAGGTTGCGATGTCCTATCATTGGAGTTTATGTTAGGATACCATACTTTTCATGCAAAATCTGATTTTGATGTTTTGATTTTCTGATTAGCCAAAATCATGATTAGTGCCTTGGAGAGGGAGAAAGGGAAAGTGTGATTGGAACATGTGGTATTGACATCAGGGTAACATTGATAGTCTACAGTAGACTATCAGTAACCAAAAACGGTTTTGCCGCAGAGTATTGGCGGGAGAAGGAAAATTCACAAAAATTAAATTGGCATAAATTTGACGAAGAAAACCACTTGTGATGCCAAAGCAAAGTAATTTTGGAATTTGTAGGAGTACTCGGGTAATTTTTACATTTATCAATCATGAAAGGTCTTGTGGTCCTTAACACTTGAAACCCTGTAGTGCCAAGTACTGAAATGTGTTTAGTGCATACAGAATGGACACTTTGCAATGCATTATGGGCTTAGTTTTGAAGTGAACTTGACCTTGTTAATTAAAATGGAGTTTTCGTTTAGAGTGACCTAAAATACCAGCTTTTGCTCCCAACAACTATACGAAACAATTGCTAGCCATATTCGTGGTTAATTACTTTATTTTTTGAAAACCCAATTCACCTTGGTCACCAGTGCTCTGTGGCAGAATATTTAAAAGAAAAACGTGTATCAGTGGTGGTTGAGTTTGTTCCATTTCAAAAAAAGCTCTGTCCAAAGACGTGGAACACTCTGAGGGCAAACCGCATTAATCTCTCCTCATTTGGTGTAATGGTAGCTTGTTTTGATTAAAAACAAAATAAGCTGAAGATATGTGTGTCCATGGTGGGAAAAAGTGGGGAATCAAGAAGCTTCTTCCTGGGGAATATGACAATTTGGAGGGAAATTTGACTTTTCAAATAAAGAAATACTTAAAAAATGGTGGGAAGTCTATGGGAAATGTGTCCATAAATAGACAGGGTATACATTTATATAATTTTCCAGAAAATCAGAATCGTTCCCCCCTCCTTGCCACATTTTATCCCAATTCTTCCCCAAAATTTAACATTGGTGCCAATCACCCAAGCATCAAATTCTTCCCCAAATGACCATAGAGACAAAACCTATCCCCTCACCTCAGGGACGAATTATGGAAGAATATACATCCCTGTGCTGCACAGAATTCCTGAAGTTGTACAATGAAATGTGACGTGCTTTGCTTTATTTATATGTCAATTGTCATGTAACTTTCCAACCAAGCTTTTTGATCAAGTGCAATAAAAGTAGATGAAGCATTTCAAGTAGATGAGGCCTTTGCTTTATATGATTTGCAAAACTTATTGACTCAAAAAAACTTAATCTTAATGCTTTTAAAAATTATTCAAATTGTAACTTTTTTCTGAGATATCATGTATAATACTTTACAGTCGCTGCCACAACTGTTCAGAGGTCGGCAACGCGCGCCGCAATATCTGCATAAAAGGGGCGGAGACTATTGGTAGCCTCATATGCAATTAAGCAATGGGGAGGCCAACCTCCTCAAACAAGCCAATCGGCATTCACTTCCGTGTTGACACACGTCACGTTCTGCGTACGGTAAATAACTCTGAACAATTCTGGCAGAGAGTATAGTGTACATTGTATCTCAGAAAAACTACATTTGTGGATAAATTTACAGTGTATACTCTGAAAACAGGAATAGTGCCTTTAATGTGCATCTCGTTGTGCATGCAACCTGGGACCTATATGATCTACTTGCATTTCCTTGAATAGCTAGCTTGAACCAGGCCTACTTTGTGCTGCAGTTTCACTGTTCTTTGAGGAGATTCACAGAGAGCTTCAAAATGTACCGTGCTCATACCACCGTCCCTGTACCTTATGTATTACGGCATGATGAAATTGAAAATAACAAAAATTGGTGATATTTTTTCCTGATATTAATAGTCAATTAAAAAAATGTAAACGGGGAACTATATCAATATTTTGTCACGCTTGTTTGCAGATTGTAAAGGCTGCACTGATTTATTCCAAAATGATCAAAAAAGGGGGTTTGATTAAAAGGAATTCTCAAAGCTTTGCATGTGTATTAATTTTCACAGCATGCCTTAGTTGTGCTAAACTTCCACACTTCAGTTGCCTTCTGCAGGAAGATATTACTTTTACTTTTTATCTGTCATCGGTCTGTCACAATAAGGCCTGACTGTCACTGTTTGTGAAAAGTATATTGACGTAATCATAACAGGTCTCTGAACCTTATTACATGTCTACTCTCAATACCAAGGGAGTTAAGACCAGTGCTCATTTGACATTATCCTTATGACTGCTTGTATCATTATGTTTCATTGTCATCTCTTTAAACTTTAATTGATTGAGACATGCAATTAGGTGTGCACACTCATTTTTTGCCCTATTTTGGCTGAAATTTAGTGATTTTTTTTGTGTTGCCTAATAAATAGCCTTCCAGGAGATGCCATATCTTTTTGTGAATTTAAAGGTGCGTGTTCCGATCGCCTTTTGGACATCCTGATTTACCTGAAAGTAGTATTGATTTTGATATCAGATTTTCTCATTGCCATCCTCAAATTTGAGCCCTCAAATCCATTTCATTCCCAAGATATAAAAAAAACATACCATTTTAATGGTTATTACCCATCAATATTAGCAGAGTATTAGGGCTTTGCAAAATGGATTAATGCTTCTACCATCAAAACCACAAGTTTGTTTCCAACCATACTTGATGGGGCATATGTGCAAGTGCCAGGGTCTCATATCAAGTAGAGAACACAATAGAACTAGAAGCACTAACCCCACCTGAGTCAGCCTGGTATTTCTTAAAGGCAGGTACGTAGCCAGCCCGGTGGTTCCGAGGGGGCAATTTCCCGGTAGGTGCAACAAATGTCCCGATCACAAGCAAAAATTTGCCGGTCGCAGGGCAAAAGAATCGGAACAAGGCGGTTCTCGAACCACAAAGGTCCCCCGCTCGTCGCGGTAGTTAAAAGGAGGAAAAGTAACCTAACTTTTAAAAAGATCACAGCGAGGATTGTGATGGAAACCAGAGAGGCTCCTACCATAGCAGTTTCAAGTTGGATGACCCCAGGTGACCTTGAAAAATTCTGGTATCAATGTTGACTACACCCACCAAGTTTCATGACCATACAACCATTTGTAGTTGTTTAACCTTGGATAGCCCCACATGACCTTGAAATGACCTTCAAAATTTTCAGCACTGAATTTTGACCACGCCCACCAAGTTTCATGACCATACAACCATTTGCAGTGAGTTGACCCCAGAAATGACCTTGAAAAAAATTGGCATAAAATGTTGACTGCACCCACCAGGTTTCATGACCATACAACCATGCATAGTGATTTGACCTTGGATGACCCCCGCATGACCTTGAAATGACCTTCAAGGGGGCGCACTATTAAATAGTTCGGGCAAAGATTGTGGGATACAAAGTACTCCTTTTTAAAAACAATGCGCCAACATGTTTTAGCGATATCTTGTCCTCTATTTGGTAAACTTAGACGTAATTAGTGTTCAAAATGAAGCTGTGAATGTGCATTGATAAATATAGGAAATTGGCGAATTGGTTTGATTTTTTCAACAAAATCGTAGGGAACAACATGCGTGTCAGAGGGGACATGGGCTAGGGTTTTGTCACTTGAGGAAACACGCATGGTTGAAGGCAAGGGCTGTAGCAACAAATCTAACCACGAAACACCCAAACTGGGCCAAATAAATAGAGAAAGTACAAAAAAAGAGCTAAATTTTGATACCAAAAACTCAAATCGGATTGGAGTAAGAACGGAGTCGGCGCTTTGAAAACAAAGGATTAACAAAAAGGAAAAATTTGGTTTATATCGCCCCTCAACGTTTCGGGCCATTGAACATTGACCACACGACCCAGTTTTATCATCCTACAACATGTTTAGGGATTTGACCTTGAATTACCCACGACATTGATATGACCTCAACATTTTTGGAACGAATTTTGAGACCCACCAACTTTCATATCCTAAGTTTAAAGCAATTTTTGACCAGATTTGACCTTTGACCATGGCACATGACCCACTTCAGAACTAATCCGATGCCTACTTCAGCGACATATATGTGCAAAGATGGAAACCCATACTTGCTAGATCAAAAGATATTGTCGTTGACAAGGTGTATAGCATTTAACCTATTTTTACCATATTTTTGACCCATTTTGACCTTTGACACATGATCCACATGACTCACTTTGGATCACACCCAGAGTGACTTAAGATACATCTATGTTGCGAAAGATGGACACTCACACTTGCTTAGGTCGAATGGAAAGATATCGCGGGGACACACCACACACGCACACACATGACGGGGGGAGAATTTCTATAGTCCCCTTCGCCAACAGAAGTTGTCGGCTGGGCCAAAAGGGCTGATTTAACAATAAATTCTTCCTGGTTGTATTTCCCGATTTCACCTCATTTTTTTTTAAAGAGGGGGCACTCTGCCCCCCTCTGGCTAACGCCACTACTTAAAGGAGGAACTTTGTCAAGAATAACTTACACAATATACGCTATAAAAACATTATTGACACATATGGAGTGGTTTCCTGGGGGGTAAAACGGAATTATACTAAGGTCATAATAAAACAAAATAAAAAGGCATTTTGTCTGACCATGCGGTATTTGAAATTCGCGCTTTTGTATATGGGATATGGATTTGTGTTATGCGATACAGACAGCGCAGTAGCGTCATACATCTTCACACATGGATCCTTCATGAAATGTGTATTTCCTTATGGCATGTTGACCTAAACGTGCCCGGGCGTATCGCATAAAACGTTATACACTAGCGCAAATTTTAGATAGTGAATGGTCAGACTAGATGGTTTAATTCATTGTTAGGGTTAGATAATTCCGTTTTTCTATGAACCATCGATATGTGGTCAATAATTATTTTATAGTGTAAATATCATTCGTTGTACGGGTGGTTCTCCTTTAAAGGGGAATTCTAGAATCTCAAAATTGGATGCAGTAGTGCTCACGCCAAAATGTTTTTAAAGAAGGTTAACACATTTAGTTTTGTGTCGCCTGAACGAATGTTCATGGGAGGCACATACTAGTCCCAAATTTCTGTTGTGTCCGTCGTATGTCCATATGTACGTCGTTTTATGACTCGGTTAACCTTTTTCAAAACGCTCTTCCAGGCTAAACACTATCCCCGATTTACTTCAAACTTGATGGATGATTTTTAGAGCGAGGTGCCGCAACTGCCGCAATATTATGTGTAGCATTTGGCGCAATTATTTGCATTATTCATTGAATTTTTAATTAGCTATTTGCATATTTCAGGACATTTGTTTAACCTTTTTGAAATGCTCTGTGTGCTACATGCTAATCCCAATTTACTTCACACTTGGTAGGGTGATAGAGTGAGGTGCCAGGATATTATGTGTAGGCTTTTGACGGGCATTATTTCATATTCATGAATATATGAGCTTATATGGCCAGTCAAAATGATAACCCTTTCCCAGCAAGGATTGTGTTTGCAAGTTTTGGAGATACGTAATGCGTATTTATAATGATGTAACTTGGTGGAAGGAAGTGGGTTCTGTTAAAGGTTTTTTCAACCTGATTAGATGTTGGGCATACTTCAGGCAAATTACATATGCAAATGAGCTTATATGCAAAAATCAGCGTAATTGCTATATTGTTGTAAAACGGTAAATCGGAAACCCACAGCAAAATTCGTCAGACCAACACCCCATATGTTGCGCCCTTCTTTGCCATGATAGTTCCTGATACAGCGGCTTGGGTAGCAAATGAAACTAATAAATATGCGTAATTGCTGAATCGGTAAAATGGTACATCAGAATATGTGAAATTCTTTAGCTACATGAAAAACTACTATTACCATTACTTGTGTGTGTAATCATATGGAGGGGGAAGGTGGGGTTGGGCAGGGGGGAAGGGTGGGGTTGGGGAGGTGGAAGGGTGGGGTGTACTGGGGAGGGGGAAGGGGGGGTGTTGGGGAGGGGGGCCAGGGTGGGGTGTTAGTGGTGAGGTGGGGTACGTAGGGAGGGGGCAGGGGGTTTGGGGTGCGTCGGGAGGGTCGGGTGATGAGCGTCTGGGTGGGGTGGGGTAGGTGCGTCGGGGAAGGGTGGGGTTTGTCGGGGGTCGGTGACCTCATGTGACCTTTGGACTTTGGTGACCTTGTGACTTTATTGTGCCTTGGGACTTCTTGTGACCTTTGGTGACTTCATGTGACATTTGGACCCATGTGACCTTTGTGACCTTGTGACCTAATGTGACGTGTGGACTGTTGTGAACTTGGGTTACATGTGTGACTTGGTGACTTCTGATCTTGTTGACTTCTGATCTGGTGCTCATGTGACCCACGGACCCTGGGGACCTCATGTGAACTGAGACCGCTGTGACCTTGATGACCGCATGTGACCTGATGACCGCATGATGACATGATGACAGCATGTGACCTTGGTGACCTGGGTAACATTTCCCATTCACAAACCGGTGTGCGGGGTTGGGTCAGGGTGGGATTTTTGCGACGGGGCCAGACTCGAGAAACGGTGGGGGGTTTCAGGGAGGGGGAGGGGCGTGAGTCGGGGAAGGGGAGCAGGGGTGGGGCTGGGTGGGGTGACACCTCATGTGACCTTGGTAACCTAAACTCCAGGATGCATCTCTTTCTAATCATTCATTTGCCAAAAATCATTATAAAGCAAGTGATTGCGCAACGTGCCGGTCGTATCGCATAACACGTTATACAGTAGCCGATTTTTAACATTAAAGAGCACATGGTAAGACTAGATGGTTTTAATTAAGTGTTAGGGTTATATAATTCCGTTTTTCTATGAAAACCACTCGATATGGGTCAATAATTATTTTATAGTGTAAATATATTCGTTGTTTGTACAGGTTCTCCTCTAAAGGGAATTCTAGAATCTAAACTTGGGCATGAAGGGAACCTCAGCAAAAATGTTATTAAAAAGGTTAACATTTAGTTTTTGTGTTCGCCTGAACGATATTCATTGGAGGCACTACTAGTCCAAATTTCTGTGTTTTGACGTCCGTATGTCCGTCCGTATGATCGGTTAACCTTTTTTAAAACGCTCTCCAGGCTAATACACTTATCCCCGATTTACTTCCAAACTGATGGATGATTAAGCGAGGGTGCCGCAATATTATGTGTAGCTTTTGGCTGCCTTATTTGCAGATTCTATGAATTTTAATGTAGCTTTTTGCATTATTTTTCAGACATTTCGTCTAACCTTTTTTTTGAAATCCTCTGCTGGCTTAAATGCTAATCCAATTGATTCACACTGGTAGGTGCGAGTGAGGTGCGAGAATCTTAAGAATAGTATGTGTAGACCTTTTGACTGCATATGTGCATATCATGGAATATTAATTAGCTATATGGCCAGTCAAATTGCATAAACCATTCCCCGAAAGGATGTTGTGGCAAGCTAGCTGAGTTACGTTAAGGCGTATATAATGATTGTAACTCGGTGGAGGAAGTGGGTTAAAGAGTCTCGACCGCTTGATTAGCTGTTGGGAATATTTAAGACAAATTAATATGCAAAGGAGCTAATTATATGCAAAAATCAGCGTAATTGCATATTTTGGGTAACGGGTAAATCGGATGTGCCAAAATTCCTTCACTGACACGCACAAAAACCCATTATGTTGCGCATCTTCTTTGCCATTTGATAGTCCTGATACATGCGACTTGGGTATGCAAATGAGCTAATAAATATGCATACTTGCTGAATCGCTAAAATGGTAATCAGATATGTGAAATTAATTTGCTAATGAAAAACACTATACCATACCTTGTTGTGAATCATATGGAGGAGGGGGAAGGGTGGGTGTTGGGCAGGGGAAGGGTGGGTGTTGGGCAGGGGAAGGGTGGGTGTTGGGTAGGGGCGGCAGGAAGGTGGGTTGATTGTTAGTGGTGAGGGGGTTGAGGTGGGGTACGTCGGGGAGGGGTGTGGTGCGTCGGGAGGTCGGGTGATGAGCGTATGGGTGGGGTTGGGGGGGTGTGGTTTTTTTAAAATTTGGTGGAAGGGTGGGGTGTGTCGGGAAGGGTGGGGTGCTTGTAGGGGAAGGGTGGGGTGGTCGGGGAAGGGTGGGGTTGTGGCGGGGGGACCTCATGTCACCTTTGTGACTTTGTGTGACCTGGATGAGTCTTGTGACCTTGTGTGGTTCTTGTGAACCTTGGGATGACCTTCGTGACCTTGGTGACTTCATATGGACCTTTGTGACCCCATGTGACCTTGGTTGACTCATGTGACGTGTGACTGTGTGACATTGTGTGTTACTGTGTGACCTTGGTGCTATGATCTTGGTGACTTCATGTGACCCACCACGTGCCTTGTATGCCTCATGTGACCTTGATGAACGCATGTGACCTTGGATGACCGCATGGACTTGTGACGCATGTGACCTTGGTGACCTAGGGTAACCTTTGGAACCATTCACAAACCGTGGCCGGGGTAGGGTATAGGGTGGCACATGCGACGGGGTGGGGGGTGTCAGGGAGGGGAGGGGGTGGTGCGTCGGGAAGGGGAGAGGGTGGAGGTGGGGCGGACCTCATGTGACCTAGGTGAACCTCATGTGACCTTTGTAACACTAACTTCCAGTGCATGCAGTCTCGTTCTAATATCATTTTGCCAAACTTCATCATAAAGCAAGATGAGCGCGCAACCAGGCGACACACTTGTGGTTCGAGAACGCTTTTTAGTTATTAGTGTCACTAAGTGATAGGTATTGGCTGGACTGTGAGATTCAGAAATTTACTGAAATACTGAAATAATTTTGCCCATTTTGCTTGCCCAAGTAAGTATCTGCAAAGCTCAGTTGAAATACCTATACAAAGATGTGTATCTTGTATATACCTCCACCCGTACATCTAGCAAAATGGTAAAATAAGCAAAAGGCTTACATTATGTTTTGACCCAAACAAATTCAGGCAATTCTTGTAAGTAATTACCAGTACTCATTGTATAATCAGTTCATTGGTCTTCAGGATTTATAATCCACTGTTTGGATTTTCAAATACCAAGTTTATAATGTTGAAGAAATAAAGATGTTTATGTGACTGCTGTCTGCTTAGTTGGAACTTTTTGTTGTCAGCTTGACAAAATTGAAGTGATAACAAATGATATTCACTCTGTGAGTGTTATTTGAAAAAAAAAAAGTGTTAAGTTTTTAAATGTTAATTAAGAAGACTTTCCTTGGATTTTGCTGATAATTGATTTGGATTGTGGTTACAGATCAGGGGAGTTTTAAACCAATTCTGCAGTGCATTGTGAAAATGCACTTTGAGGCCAATAAAAAAAACCACGTCTGTCTCAGAAGACGCGTGCGATTTTGTTTAAAATTGGTCTCTAACCGCATAATTTTTGTGTCGTCTGCAAGAATAGCAGAAAACAGAAGCACATCTAGGGATTACTCTTGTCGTATGTCAGGGCTGTCCTGTGTGTACCTGTGTTGTGTGATTGTGTCGTGTTGTCTTGTGGTCAATATATGCATGCCGTATGAAGTTCCGTAAGGGCTATGGTGATGAAAGTAAAATTAAAAAAAAGTGGGGTGGGGTGGGGTGATGTTGGTGACCTCATGTGACCTTGGTGAACCTCATTATGACCTTTGGCCAGTCAAAATGTGAAACACTAAATATATTGCATGCCTATGAGTTCTGTAAGGACTATGATGAGTAACTTGGGGGAAGGGGAAAGGAGGAGGGTAGTTAGGTTTTGACATGTTGGTGAATCACTGTGGCCTGGGACTCATTGATGACCTTTGGGCCCCATTCTCAAACCGCGAAGGCAGCAGACGACACTAGCGGTCCAGGGACCGCGATGTATTTTTTTTTTAGGTTTTTCTCGATTTTTTTGCCTAATGCCGGACCCTGTTATAGTAAAGTACAGAATGGTGATGTGCTTGTATGGTGTTCAGGTTTATCATTTAGGAAGTGTAGGATTGCCATATGTGACCTCATGTGACCTGGTGACATCATGTGACCTTTGCCCCTCACAAAACTGCGACGGGAGCCGACACTCACGGTAAGGGGACTGGTGATGTACTTTTTTTTAACATTGTACCTCACATTTTTGTGTTTTGGGGTGGTAATTATTGACATCTACAGATTTTAGACCATTTTTCTCTACTTGGTGCGGGGGGTCACTTAACGCCAGCAGTGTAGAATTCATGGAATTCAGAGGCTGATCAATAGACGGTTGACACGTAGCATTTAAAGGAGCTTTTGTGTTGGTAGCACCATTGTAAATGATTTAATAGATATCCTGAATCTCGTTAAATCCTGGAAAAATGTTTTTAACAAAAATTTTGATTATTTTGGCAGTAGTTTTGTATCATAAGGTTACCGGGAAAATCTTTTATATCAACTTTTGTACTACTGTATTTTTGCATTTACATGAAGTTTCTCCTGGAAATGACCGTGTTAATTTACTGTAGGTTAAAGGGATGGGAGACAGGACATTCGCATGACATTATTGGAATTGTGTGCTTGTAAATAGATCAGGGGAAGAGTTTGGATCACAAGATGCACGTAGGAGACTGCAAGAAAATAAGAAAACGTTGAGAAGGAAAACATAAAAAACTAAAACAACTGGAGACTGTTGATTTGCAGAGTGTTTATAACTCTTTCATACACTCTGCGTATTACGCATATACAGCAGCAAATCAGTGAAGCTGTAACAAAAATACCGGAATGGTAGAGGGCGATGGATTGGAAAAATGTCTGAGATGCACTCGCGTTACCTGCGTAAATGTAGCTTTCGAGCGCGTACGCGTCGCGCAGGATTGATTTTTTTCTCAGTGGGTAATTTGTTTTTAATCGCTATGATAAATTATAATTTTAAAAGTGTTTTTAAGATTTTTTAGTTTTTTAAATATTATTTATTTCTGTCGTGTATGAATTAGGTTAATAACTGCCGCATTTAATTTTGCTCGAAAAATGGGAAAAATGACTTGATGAATTTTGATGCTGTCCAATGCACTCGTCTCCTGCGGAGCTCGTTGCATTAGACGCATTCAAATTCAGTGCGCGTGCATGGATTTGTCCCCTTTTTCTTGCAAGAAGGTTAAATGCGCAGTTAAACCTATAAATAAAAAACAACATGTAACATTGATCGTTATCATTGCATGGGTTTTGTGGTGTTTGTTTTACAGTAGTCTAAACAGGCCTGGGGGGGGGAAGGAGAAGGTGCCACCCCAGAGACCTTTTACCATAAAAAAACACTTGAAATTCATGCAAAAATCAGGCCCTTTTGCATGCTTACCAGGAAATTTTTTACTTCAAACAGGAAAATATGCCTGGTCGAAACCACCTCAAACTGGGAAAAATCTGCCTCAAATAGGGGAATTTTACCCCTACAGTGATCCCTGTTATGCCCTGGTGTTGTTTGCATGGTGCTCGATGATACATGTGGTTATGCTGTGTGTGTATGTTTTGCATTGCGTGTGTTTTGTGTGGTGTGGGAGATAACATTGTGTTACTTTTGCACACATAGGTACAATGTCAGATTTGTTCTAGGGAGGCATTTTCATTCATTTTTGGGCTTTACTGCGCTGAAAATAATTTACCGACTTTTACGGGAAAAATGGGAATCCATGTTTCTTGAGTTTTTTTTTTTTTTTCTTGTAGTTACGCTTTCAAAGCATAATCACATGGAGGCTGCAATTGCAGGAGAGGGATCTACAAAAAAAAAATAAATAAAAATGGCAGTGCCCATAGCATGCATCATTTCGCTGGGATATTACCTGCTATTCAGGATTAAAGACATTAGGGGATGCAATTTTAAGAACACATGTTCACATTTCCAGATGATATGACAGATACAAAATTGAGTCTCGACGATTATGGTGTTAGAATTGCATTTTCGTTGATGGCATCAAATTCGAGTGTCATCTTTCAATATATCACATGTGTACACTACAGTGTACAGATACACAAACGAAAATATGCGCGGGTCATGCAACGAGATATTCAAGTCATGAATATTTTCTGTGATTGTGTATGATATCATAGAGATTCGACACTCAAACGATCACTATCTTAAGTGGTACAGAAATAACTTAAAAATGAAAACAAAAGGTGATTTGGTTATGCTTCATATTGCCAATAGAAAACAAAGGCTATTTCCTGATTGCTCCTATAGGAAATTAGAAATTTCCACAATTTTTTGTTTTTTTGAAGTTTTCATTTTAATCTTTTCACATGGGATATTTTTTGATAGAGAGCTTTACACCAGTGCCAAAATCAGAAATTTTAGGGACACATGTTATTTGAAAGCTCTCGTTGGACACTTTAGTATTGTTGATTTGACCCTAACACTAGCAATTTAGAGGCCCAAACTTCACGGAATTGTATTTGAGAACACGGATTTGGGACTTTTTGGAGAAAAACCTGAACGTCATGACAAAAAAAAATGGATTTTTCCAGTTATCTCCCGATTTTGGACACAAAAAAAATGGTTTTAAATTATCCCTACCACTAATTTTAGTGTCAAAATGCATTAAAATCTCATTGAAATTCTGGCCCCAAATCCCCAAATTACCTAGTTACGCTCATCATCGCCGATTTCACTCAAATCGCCGGTAAATCTAGTGCAAAATTCGGGCATACTCTGTCGGTCCTGTGTGCATGAATTGTGTGCTTGGTTATGGTCTTTCTAGATTATGTTGTTGGTTGTATTTTTAATTTAAGGAAAATCGAAATGTTTCCCTAGCTGGCATAAATTAAGGGTTTTAATTAGGAAAACAGAAAAGAAACGGAATCGGCGGATTTATTAAAAGGGGAAACTTTGGTGTATTTATATCACCAATCATGTTGTACTTCACTGTTCTTTCCCTTCAGAAAAGGAAAGCAAGATGATTAATGCAGAAGGAAAATACTTTCTGGGTTTTGCCTGTGCATAATTCACTGTTTTGCATTGCATAGGGTTAATGCAGCAAACATGGCTCCACATTATGTTATCATCATTTATGTTCGACTTTTTCTTGCTAATTGTTGAATATTCTGAATTATTCATGTTGAGAAACAAACTTATAAAGTAGGGAAATTTGATGCAAAATGTGGTTCCCACAGCAAGTTAAACTAATACTTGTTGGGATTATGGGTTAGTCTTCTGTGTCGGCAAAAGTGGATTCTGGGCAGCAACCGTATGGCTCATGGGATGTAACACCCTGTGAAAACAATGTTATACTCAGTTACATCGGTCAATTTGATAATAAGTTCAGGACTGTATGATTTTATATTAAGGGGCAAAAGAGATTTCACATATCAGGTGTACCTAAAAAAATCGACAAGCACTGATTTGCCCTGATGTAAAGCTTAGCATCAAAAATATCCCCACCTGAAAGGATGAAAGCGAGAAATGTTCCTTTGATAGAAAAATTGTGAAATTTCTAATTATAGGAGCAAATACAAATTCAGAGTATGTTTTATATTGAAATATATATAAGCAAAATCAAAATCACCTTTTCTCTTTTTTTAAGAATTTCTGTAGCCAATACAATGTAAGAAATCTATTGAGTGTCTAATCTTATAGGAAATTACTATTATGACCACAATATGTTGGGTGCACACAAAATCTATTGTTGCACCCTTTAACAGTACAAAGTGAGGAGGATCTCCTTCCATCCATGCTCAAATTAGACATAATTTTGTTATCTTTGCAAATGTCGCATATTATATAGGGATACAGTTGGGGTGTTTGTACGTGTATGTAAGTAAGATGATGGTAGACGGAGAGGGAGAGGATTTTGATGCTTCTAATGCACGAGCTCCGCATGAGCGAGGGCATTGGACAAACATAAAAATTCAGCGTAAGTGCATTGATTGTGTTTCCCAATTTTCAAGCAAAAGTAAAGAGCAGTCTTAACCTTAATTCATAACATGACAGAGAAAACGGAACGAAGTGGCCTAAATTAGTGATAAACAGTAGTTTTAAAAATATTTATCATGGGAGGAAAATAACACACAATTTTACCAAATGAGATAATACAATCAAAATGTGCGCAACTGATAATTAGGCAATTACATTTCGGGCAAAAAAAATAATTTAGCGTTAAAAATATTACGCATGAAAACAAAATGTTGGGTCCTTGTGGACTCCCCCTTACCACACCTGAGTGTTAACACATAAGAACCCCTCAATTTTTACACTCATTTTAGCCAAATTTGCTAGTATTAAGGATTTTTTAGCATGATTATGAAATGTTTTGTGGTCCTCAAACTTCTTGAATGCTTTTACCCCTAAGTACACATATACAGGTCATGTTTTTTAAGTTGGGCACCTAAAAAGGGTGGATTTGTTGCATTCTTAGTTCCCAAAACTTGTTTAACCATGCTTTGTAGTTTGTTACTTTTATATTGAGAAGTGCTGTTTTGGTATTATTTTTTTACTTGGACATTGGCCTTCCAATTTCTGACAAGCAAAAAGACAAATAATGATTTTAGTTTGTACTAATTACTGTAACTCGTTCAGCGTAAAAAGTCAGGGGTAGATCATGTGGCGGAGGAGCACGAATACACAAATGGGTGATATGGACAAACAAAAAGATATTTAAGTTCAAAATATACTAGGAAGGTCCTAGGTTGTGATCCTCTTAACAGTAAACAAAAATCTAGAAACAAACAAATGTTTGCACCAAATCTGAAAAAACGCGCCTCGGCCTCCATTTGATCAAAAAGGCCCAATTTCATGAAAACGCTTTGTCAAATTCTCTTCTAACTTTCATAATGAGATTGCTTTGCTGATTTTAGATCTAGTAACACATTCTCAATCATGAAAATATGTCCCTATTACAGACCTAGATATAGGGAGGGAGAATAGAAGAAATATCGCATTAATTTTGGACCACACCTGTTCTGTGTAATGAATATTTGTCGAATTAAAGGTTGTTTGTACATGGCTTGGTGGGCAATTTGTTAATTATATCAAACAGTAAAATATACAATCACTGTAGGTTTGAGGGGGGAGGTTGACACCCATAAACTGAATTACCCTTTTCTTACTGATTTGCTCTTGTTACACTCCTTGTATATTTATGAGTCACCTGTATGATGAAGCCGATTGTATTGATGTTTGAAATCTGCAGAGTATATTGCTCTCAGAATATATGACTTATAGTAAGGGTAAAATGTCACAGTTAAACGTTTCATAGCATCCACAACCTGTAAAATCATGTTAGTTGCCTAAAAAAGACACATGCAACGCAATTGGGTCCCAACCTTAAAAAAATGACATGACCTACAGTACAGTATAGGCACATTGCAGTATTATGGGATTGGTTCAAAACCCCTCTGGATTATCTATATCCATCTTATGATTATTCCACCCGGAAAAATGCTGTGTCTTAAAGGAAATTGTAATGATGATCTGAACATTTGAAAATTTGGTTATGGATGAGAAAGGCTTAAGTAAGTAGATTCATAATTTAAATCAAAATAAGTTTCAAATTGTACACATGTTGAGTATTTTGCCCTTTTTTAATTTTCCGCCCAATAGCTGACATACTCGAAAACGATTCCGACAATCCACATTCACAGGGCAAATGGTGACGTCAAAGTGGACTCCAGAATTGACGTCGTTGTGGGCCAATATATCGCAGTGTTGCACTGTCATCTTCAAGAACTGCTGCGATCGGATGTGTTTTTATCAATAATAATTTAAAACACAACGAAATGAAAACAAAAATGTCATTATGTAAATTTTTTTTTCTAATTGTATTATTACTTAATGAATACATCAATATTACGTGTCAACAAGAACAATTCGAGTCAACAAGTTGTTTTGGTCATCACTTTGACATGACGTCACGAGGAGAGCAAAATTGGGCACTTTTGATTCATAAGCTTGTGGGAAAAATACGCCCGTTTTCTTTGATGTAAAAAAGCAAAAAATTAAAATGCCTCTATTTTGTTAATTTTACATCAAATTGGATTATTTTTTGGGAATTTGTGATTGGATGTACATATATTTGATGAATGTAAGTCACACTGAGCTTGAAAAAAATCTTGAAATATTTCCGTTAATTACAAAGTGCAAAAAATTATTAAGCCTTGCTTATGAAAATTAATGTATCCATGGTATTTTCTTTTGATGGCAATGTGAGTGGAAGTCTCGCTTGAAATTCAAGATTGCCCTGACTAGTGCTGAGGGTAATTACAAAATTAAATGTATAAGAATTCTTTATCATTTTTTTTTGTATTCTTTGACAGTACGAGTGGGAAGTCTGCCTTGAAAATCATTTTGTCACAAAAGTGCGTCAATTCAGAACCCATTGCATACATTTAGTTTATATCCTGACGAGAAATTGTTTCTTTTATGAATAGTTGAATGCAGATGAAAGTAGCAATTCTTGCATGTTTCAATTCTCAACCTCCACTGTTGGTAACCCCCGCTTTAGAACGGGTGGGTGTCAAAAATTCTAAAAAGCGGTAAAAGGGGATACTGGATTTGATTGCTATAAAGGGTGGTTTGTTAAAAAGGGTGGGTCAGGAATAAAAAGGGCGAGGGTTCTGATAATAAAATGCACCAAATTAGATCTGCACTCCCAATTGAAATAAAGAGTGTCATAACATCCAACAAGTTAGGTTCCCCTTCCTTAAATACAATGAATTTTTTGGGCAAAGTGGATTTTGACAAACAAAAAATTTGAATTCTTACTCTGTACGTTATCACACATTGGTAAAAAAGAAACAATTGGTGACAGTGTAGAATTTCCATGAATTATAAAAGGGGTGGGTTATTACTTTTAATTATAAAGGGTGTTTTCATAAAAAGGGTGGGGTTTTTAAAAATAAAAAGGGTGGGTTATAAACACCACTGCCAAACTATGACCTCGGTGACTTGATTTTTTTTCTTGTAATCGTAATCATTAAATTTATGTTGGTGCACAGCCGACACAATACATGTCCCCCTACATATGTACACTAAATGACAGTATTTACATGTCCTAAATTTTCACTTTAATTTCTTAGATGCAAAATTAATTTTTTCTACATTTTGTATTGGCACATTATGTAGTAAACTCACCCTTGGCCATTAACTTTGACCAGGATATGACTAGTAAACAACAGATACATACAGCTTCCTGGTTTTCCTTTACACCCCACATGTACTGAGGACAAGTTTAAAACAATCATAATACATTTGCATATGAATAAAAAAAATAAAAAAAATAAAACATGTCAGTACTTAGGGATATAAGTGCAAGAGTTAAAGAACTAAAAGGCATTTGATGTTCATGCTAAAAAATTAAGCGCTATTTAGGAGAAAAGTGACAGGGTTTTTACATGTATGCTAAGATTAGGATTTTTGTTGGGCATCACAATGACCTCATTAAGGTGTGAACATTTCCCAAAACTGGTGCATTGTGGCGATGGCCTTAAAAACATCATCTGACATATACCTTGAGAGAAAGGATACTCCATTATTTGTTGTTCCATGAACATTTTTGGTTCCATTATAGACAAACTAGTGCCTGTCCGGTCATGGCAATGAGTACAGCCCTAAGCACCAAGCACTCCATGCACAAAAGCGGGTATCCAGTTTTGAACAAGCATCGGTTTAATATCAACAAGAGTGTCATAATTAAATAATGTAACCGGGCAACTAAAATGGTCTGTGTGCACTACAAAGGAATCTTCACTGGTTAAAAATGGGTAAAATGCATAAATATCGTGTGACTTTAAAGGAAGTTGATCAGTCCCTGCCGACGTATAATCGCACAAGTTGGATTTGTTATTATCATCGTTTCCCTTGCAGTATGGCAGGATTTTTGGGGTATTTTCTTGACAGCTGTTTGAGCTCTTTTATTTTAGACGTAATTTTAAGCAATGGCGACACACAATTTTGACAACTGACCTGCAAGAGTTATAAACTCTGAAAAAATCAGAAAAATCCTTGTGGAATCTTGCCATATAGGCCAACAAAGATCATGATTTGTATGTTATAAGCGCCCTCTATATGCCTCTTCCCCTTAGAAAGACTTGCAAAACTAATTTTTGAATTAAAATCATATTTGCCCGCATGAAATTTTCCCTCAAATTTTGCACAGGATGTATTTTAGTGGAATAAATAATCCAAATTGTCATCAAAAGTGTGTTTGATATTTTTTGTTTTAATTATATTCTCGGTTTAATCATACTCAATGAGCACTTTCAAACAGCTGTGTCTAGGAAACATTTCATAAAAATGAGTGGTATCTTTATTAGGGGGTTGCGAATTAGTCAGCAATACAGCTTATATTCAGGGGTTAGCTGGTACCGTTCATAGTTTATCTTATCATCAGTATAAGTTTTTAAAATTCAGTCAAAAGGCATACTAAAACAACCAAAAATTGCAACAGTAACTGATCCAAATTTGCCTATTATAATCATGTTTAACTGTCCTATCTGTAATAATAGGTTATTTTACCAAGATAAGGCTAGGATTCCTAGACTTTAAAACCCACAAATCATTGGATATGCAACAAAGCCATAATAATAATAATGGCTTGACATTAGTGACATAAGGGGAACACCAGGAAATCCCTGACATGATTGTACACTATTAATCATTATAGCCGGCACTGAATTTTGGTTATCCTTGCTTTATTCTCATTGGTTACTCACTCAAATGTATACACGTCATGTAATTGACCAATCAAATACAAGGGGGATTTACATAAGCTCAGGTTTACAAATTGATAATTCAGTGATTTCATGTTGGTGAAAAAAAGGGTTTCTTTTCCATATTGCAAAATAACATCTAGTTGAAACATTTGTGTGAATGATCTATTCCACAAGTAATGTATGTGCATGGCCTTGGTTTTATTATGAAGGTTCCAATAATTACACCTACACCTGTGCTCGCATCACGTTATATGGCTTTATTATTTAATATTGGTTGGAATACCAGTGGAAATTCAAAATTTCAATATTTTTTAATACTAAGATGCTGAATTTGTAGGGCATGTAAAAATGTGACCATACAAAAATAACAAAGAAAAAAGTGGAACTGTATGACTCTATTGCTTTTTTTTATTGTTGTAAAGTTTGTTTTATTATGGTCTTTAAGATACATGGTATCTACCTAAATCTTCATATTGTGTATTTCTAAGAACACCACGGCGCAGATTAAAAAAACAACAAAATACGCATATAGTTATAGCTTCTTCGTACAAAAAAGTACACAGAACATGGCTTTTTTCGCCAAAAGGAATCGAACAACTTTCTTCTTTTTTTTGCCTATTCTATAGATTTGAGCTAATAAGAGACTTAATTCCTCCCCCTTAAACATTTAGATTCTGGGCTTGAGGGTGATGCAAGAATATTCAATAAGTCTAAAAACACTCATTGAATATTACAATAAAACCACAAAGGTCGCAGACCGGTCACACAATGTGCATGCATGCCGTGAGAATCAACTCTGCTTGTGTTTTGTGTTTTACCTCCATTTCCTCCCTCCTCCGCGTCGTCTGCTGAAGTAATGTTGCCGTCGACATCAATTATAAATTGTTGTGTTTTGGGGCTGATTGGGCTTAATAATTTCAGGTGGGCTATATAAAAGGTTATAAAAACTATCAATTTTGAAAAATCTAGAGGGCGACAATGATTTTCAAATGATGCCAGTGTCTCTCTAAGTGTTGATCTCAACCCATCCTGGAGGGGTGTAATAGCATTCTCAATCTCAGTCTTCGTGCTCCTAAGAACCAGGAAACAATTCCTGCTCACTGAACTTCAAAGCACCAAGCCAAGACAACCAACTTCAAGAAAGGTTTGCTGGTGAGGTGTTCAACCGGTTCAGCCTTCTGCAGGACGAGCTCGAAGATCAATCTGCCCAAAAGAAGTTGATAACCTTCAAACGGCTGGTCTGGAGCGGGCCAGAGAAGTGTTACCCAAAAGACCCAAAGAAAAACCTTAAGTCCATCTCCAATGTCACAGTCTGTGAAAGAAAGCCAGAAGTAGACTTCACAATGCATTCGACCAGGGTGATGACCTACAGAAACCCCGTCAGGTACTCAAAGAAGCGTACCTTCAGAAAGAAGAAAATCGCTGAACGAGAAGATCTTGCCGGTTCAACAGGCATCCCACTCTAAACAAACATGTACAAGCCTGTCGAGTCATCAACGACATAACGGAAGGAAGAAAGAAAACCAGCAATGCTATCGGGTACCCCAGATGAGAGAATATTCAGCCTGCGCTTCAAACATTTACAGAATCTTCTTGGGAAACAACAAACTGTCCCCGGACACTGACTTTGACATCATACCTTGTAGTCGAAAGCACACTCCCAAGTGAAAGTAAATGAATTCACCTTAGATGACGTTGAGTCCGCTCTACATCAAGCAAACCAGGTGGGGCCATTGGACTTGACAGCATTCCTCTAGAGCTTGGGAAGCCAAGCAGTTCAAGACCAGTACTCGAAATCTGTAATAGAGCACTGATTCTTCATGAGATACCTAAACAGTGGTAACTGAGTGCCATCATTCCCATCCCTAAAAAAGGAGACCTCTCACAGCTGAACAACTATAAGAGGGTTAGCCTCTCCTGCATCGGGGGGACAAAGGTCTCCAATCGATGTTGTTGAATCAGATCGTCCACAGTAGACCTATTCTCCGTTGGAATCAAATGGATTTAGAGAAAAAGTTCCACCAATCTCCCAGAATTCTTGCTTGAGAAGAGAATTTGAAAGGCAATGAAAAATAAAAATCTCCCCACTGGCCGCGTGTTGCTTGGAACTTCTCCAAAGCCTTGACTCCGTACACCTTCCTTTGAGAATCGAAATGTTTAACATCCTGCGAGCCTATGGTATTCCAGATTCCCATCATTTTGGCTATTAAAAGTGGTATGCACAATTTACAAGCATTGTTCTTATAACCCGATGGAGAGAATGAACCATTCACTATTTCAGCGGGTGTTCTCCAGGTGACACCTTGGCCCCATTCATTTCATCACAGTTCTTGATTCTGTTATGCGCCATGCACTTGCAGAATCAGCAATGAAACTGGATTCTGTTGAAGCCAAGAAGGAGCCGACGGGACATACAGAAATCCGACTTCACGATCTCGATTTCGCCGAGGACATGCTCTCTTAGTGTCATTTAACAAAGCAGAACGCCTGTTACAGAGTGTTGAGGCACATCAAATGCAGTTGGTCTACACTTGAATGGGGGAAAACTAAACCCTTCTGGTAAAATTCCATAGTCAGCCTGGTGTTAAGACCAATCAAAGGAGTTGAAACTAGAAAAGGTACCTGAATGCAAATACTTGGGTCATGATTCATATTCTTTTCATGATTCAAACGTGGAAAGCACAAGCATGGGTCACCTGCAATAAACTCCACAAGATTCTGGAAAATTCCCGCTGGATCGAGGACTAAAATCAGATTCTTCAAAGCCTGGTGGAAAGCATTCTGTTGTATGGCTCAGAAACTTGGACAATCAGCAAGAAAATGGTAGATCGCAGAAACGGGTGCTACACCAAACTTTTACGAAGAGTGCGACATCAGTTGAAGGATATATTCCAAACACCAAAGTATACGGTGATATACCTCCAATATCTTCAACAATCAGGCAACGCCGGTTATGTTTTGCTGGTCACTGCATCCGCAACCACCGACCAACCCATCTCCACTTGATTCTCTGGGCTCCTCCGGGTGGAAAATCAAGCAGAGGCAGACGTCCCCTTCAGTACACTGACACCATCAGAGCGATCTCCATCTAGGCTCTTCAGAGATCCAGTAATATGCATGACAGGGCTATTCGGTTCGAACAAGTAGCAGTTCTCTTCCATTCCGTCCACGGACGACTGATGATGATGATGATGATGTATAGCAGTACAACATGTTTACAATTCATAGAAAATGGTAGATGGCAGTGAGAATGTTGATCCAATAAATTAAATAATTAGATGACCAAGTTTGAAAACTTGCAGACATGCTCCAATATATTAAATTTGCAGGGGTGCTTGGCTGTATACAAAAGGATAGCTGGAAGATTCTCAAAACAGAATTTTTAAGGGGCATGAGGAGATTTTCTGAGGATACAAATTTCTATCAAATTGTACTTGATCGATTGTAGAACTCCTACCAAGAATGTTTCGGAGTTTTATTGGACAAACCAAGTAGAAAGGGAACCAAAACTGATTTTGAACTTGCCTGCTGTGCTGTAGGCTGCAAGAGAGAAGCACGCTTATTTTCTGTCAGTTCGTGACAGAAATACTAATCATCTTTTAATTTCGAACGCCTTCCAGCTTAATTTCACTGATACATTGAATAAGCATTTGAAATGCATTTTTTTTTTTTTAAAGTTAAAAAATTGGGGGTGCCCTTTCTGAATCTTTGTCTTTTAATGTTTAAACCATAACCCTCGGTTGCGTTGCATTCCATAAATAAAAGTTATCCGTGTATAAGGCAATTACAGACCAGTACTATCAGTGATTTGCTAAACCATAAAATTGACAAAATCATCAAAAATCAGATTTTTGCTTTTTTGTAACAAGCATAAGTATCCCAACATACCCTGCAAATGATAAGCCCAAAAGCAACCTAAGGACAAAATCGGATATTTTTCAAGGTCATAATCATCCGTACGGACACTTACTACAACACACAATTGAATGGGGATTCAAATATGTGAACATCTTCCTTTTCTGTCATATTTCAATTGGAAAAGATAACTTACGACAATTGTGGACTTATTTTTCACTTTTAAACTATTCCTGCAAAATTCAAATATTTTGACTCTTTTGGGTGGATCACTGATAGTGTCTTCAAAGGATAAGCAGCGATAATGCAAGAGAATAAAAAAAAATGTGGAAATGTATTTTTAAGCTTATAAGTATGTGCATTTGCAAATAACTACTTCAATGTAGAAACAAAAACACCAGATACTGAAAAACTGAAGTATTTGAAGAAATTTTTCATACCGTCTCCCACAAAAAGACAGGAAATTATATGGTAAATTTTTTTTAAATTAAAAATCAACCAATTAGTTGAAATAACATTTGTGAAGGTATCTATTTTTGGTGCAAGTGGCAAAGTCCCAGACAACTTAGTGGATTATGCAAAAGGAACATCATTTTTAGCATTTCAGCCCTGTGGCTATCGTGGGTGCCTCCGCGCATGCTATTTATCGCTGTACAATTGTTCTGGTTAGCTGATTTAATTTGAGCAATATCATTTAATTAAAAGATGTGATATACATACTATGAAAAAAATATATTGGGTTCTGTCCTTTAAAGGTGCTTGTTCCGATTTATGTCTATTGTGCTTTCTACTTGATATGAGAGCCTGGCACTTGCACATAACGCCTCATCAAGTACCTTGGGAAACAAACTTGCAGTTTTGATGGTAGAAGCAATAATACATATTGCAAAGCTCTATTCAATACTGTGCTAATATTAACCATTAAAATTGTGTTTTTTTGTTGATATCCTGGGAATGAAATGGATTTGAGGGCTCAAATTTCAGGATGACAATGAGAAAAATACGGCCTTTCATCTGATATCAAAGTTGTTAGTACTACTTCTGGGTAATTTGATGGGTGTCCCGAAAACAATCGGAACACGCACCTTTAAGTATTATATAAAAAGACTTTGTGTTTGACTCTGTGAATTTCGTAACAGAAAGTGTAATTTCAGTGCAGACAAATTGTGACAAGCCATGTTCCTCAGCAATTTAAAAAGTCAGCAATGATCACCATATAAATAGCTCTGAAAAAAAATATTTCATGAAAAAGCAGCTTGTAATTCTTTCCTTTGGAAAGCTTAACCATTGTAACCCAGGTGTTGCGCATGTGCATCTAGTATTCAGTCTGCATTATTTTTTATTTTTTAAGAATGGTGACCGGTTGCAAATTTGCTTGATCTTGTGCTCAGTGTGTCAGTGTGAAAAGTTCTTGAACATTGAAATCACAGCTGACCATGTAAACGGACAGAAATTACAGCACAGTGCCTATGGGGCAGCGTGTTACACTAATTCGCTCATAGCATCAAAACACAACATCGGAATCAACTGAAATTTTGGAAATAACCTTTTCTTGAGGATATCCAGTGTATCATAAACCAAAAAAAATGTGCTAGGATCACGAAATGCACCTTTATTATGATTTGCAAAAAATGTCACGGGAAACATAACATTGACTTTCATTTGCCTTATATACATGCATGTACTAAATGGTGTATTAAGAAACATTCTGTCATTGATTAGTATATCTGTACAATGGTTTTCATAAGCTATGACCATGCTTTGGGCTTGCTGTGTTTTGCGCAATGAGACATGGCGAGGCGGGGTCATTCAATAGGGTGAAATTGTGATGGAAGTATTATGGGCTCATTCTGTTTATTGTCTCATTGTGCAGAATACAGCAGGCCATTTTCTGGGGGCTTGTATTGTCAAGAATATATGCATGTTTGTATGTTTTTTGTGTGTTTGTATACAATAAAGGCAGTATGCTAAAAGAAAAAAAATGTCTATTTAGAACAATTTCAAGCAGTGATGATGCAATTTTGACAACTGATATAAGTAGGGACATGCACGAGCTATTACCCCTATTAAAATAAAAATCATATTGAGATTCTTGCCATTAAGGTCTACAAAGATAAAGATTTGCATGTTATGACGCCCTCTATATGCCCATTCTCCATTGAGATCTATGTAAACTAGCTTTTTTAGAAAAAATACATTGCAAACAATGAAATTTCATAAAATTTGCACAGTGGAATGACTAATCCAAATTAGTTGTCAAATCTGTATTGCTATTGGTATTTTTCATTTTATTCTGGTTTTGTCACGATTAATGGCTTTCAAACAGGTGTGAAATAACCAGCCATGCATTCATCCATATCAGATCTCTATTTGATTGAACATGTATAGAAGTATTTATATTAACCCACATTGGATAATAACAAATGAGAACTCGTAAATATGTTCAAGAACATATTCAAATGTGTGAGGTAAATACGGCCACCCTCGTTCGCTGGGATAAAACCGGTTTTAAAACTTTCGATTTACTACTACTACTACTTGACCAGGAAAGTAAAGTCACAAATTCATGTTGGTCTCGAACCATTAGCCCTTCGGGCCACAGTCCCATGACGGGGATTGCTAACAATGAAATTTCATAAAATTTGCACAGTGGAATAACTAATCCAAATCCGTTGTCAAATCTGTATTGCGATTGATATTTTTCATTTTATTCTGGTTTTGTCACAATAAATGGCTTTCAAACAGGTGTGAAATAACCAGCCATGCATTCATCCATATCAGATCTCTATTTGATTGAACATGTATAGAAGTATTTATATTAACCCACATTGGATAATAACAAATGAGAACTCGTAAATATGTTCAAGAACACATTCAAATGTGTGAGGTAAATACGGCCACCCTCGTTCGCTGGGATAAAACTGGTTTTAAAACTTTCGATTTACTACTACTACTACTTGACCAGGAAAGTAAAGTCACAAATTCATGTTGGTCTCGAACCATGGGCCCTTCGGGCCACAGTCCCATGACGGGGATTGCTAACAATGAAATTTCATAAAATTTGCACAGTGGAATAACTAATCCAAATCCGTTGTCAAATCTGTATTGCGATTGATATCTTTCATTTTATTCTGGTTTTGTCACAATAAATGGCTTTCAAACAGGTGTGAAATAACCAGCCATGCATTCACCCATATCAGATCTCTATTTGATTGAACATGTATAGTAGTAGTAGTAGTATACAAGTATTTATATTAACCCACATTGGATAATAAAAAATGAGAACTCGTAAATATATTCAGCACACATTCAAATTTGGTGATGCATGTCATGATATGCTATGAAAAGCAGACTTCTCAGTAGTGTGAGAAGCAGGGGTCAGGTATTCCTCTTCTCCTGTGAAAGAACCTGGGGGATTGCAGGCAGGGGTGGATTGGCAAAATCAGATATCTCAACAAGAGAATTTGAAATTTTGTCCATTTGTTTATTTCCTTGAGTGAGAAGTATGGATCAGGGATTCCTTTTTTTCCCTGTGAAAGAACCCAGGGATTGCATCCAGGGTTGGATTTGCCAAATCAGATACCTCAATGAGAGATTTTGAAATGTCCATTTATTTCCTGTCAGGTTGACCATGGAAGAAAAGTCACAAATTCATGTCGGTCTCGAACCATGAGTCCTCCGGGCCAAAGTCCTGACGGGGATACCACGCTACGACATTGTTGCTAGGCAAACCAGTGATTTCGTGTCCATATGATGCAATTGCTACATCCGGGACTTGGTGCATTTTTTCTAACACAGTGCTTTGGGATTTTGTGAAATTAAGTGCTCTAAGAGCTAGTATATGAAAAAAAAAACTATTATTAACCCTAACACCACATCTATATCCGAGGAGGGAGTGAAGGAATGAGGGAAGAAGAAAAGTCGCTAATTTGGGTCGATCTCGGACAAGGGCCACAATCCCATAACTGGGAATACCACGCTACAATGATGTCGCTGGCCTAGCCAGCGATTTCATGCCCATATGTGTCGTCGTCCGGGACATAGTGAATTTTTCGCACTCATCAGTGCTGTGGGATTTTGTGAGATTAGGGTTAAATCAAGTTTTGGGTACTAAGCTTTTTAAAGATTGAAAGGATGCATTCTCAAAATCATGAATGCATCTTAATTATTCAATAGATCAGAAGCTATTTTAACAGGTCCCATGGCCCCAAACATGGGCTGCTATATTTTTAATGTACAACTCATTCCTCATTTAATGTATATTTTTCACCTTTTTATTCATTAAAAAATTGTTTTAGGAATGAATAAAAGAATGCTTTTAAAACAATTGTTTGCGAAGATTTTGTAGTCATGTTAAACCAGTGGCAATGTTAGATTTCTGGGGACTTGATTGCATGCCATTTTGACAGTACAGCCCTGCATGCCATTTTAGCATCATAGAAACAATGTTTTCTTCAGTAAATGAATGAATCTACGCAATAGAATGTGTACACATTATATTCCAAGGTTGCTAAAGGTTTTAAAATCTCTACTTTTAGAGGGAAATCAAAACAACCAGGAAATGACTTGTAATTCTACATCATTTGATTTGTGACTTTCACATCCACTTGTGTTGCAATTGAAATCAGAGGTATGCAGGCGCTGTCGTAAACCAGACCTGGCCTCCGGAGGGGCAAGACTCAAAAAGTTTCCCATTTTTTTCGGCTCGCTTCGCTCGCCGGGTAGACCACATTTATATTTTTTCTAGACGGTTCGAATTTCTGAAGAGTGGGGGGGGGAGCGAAGCCACTTCGACCTGAGGCACCACACAAACACGGATTTTGCTCCTCCCATCAGTATCTCTTCTCCTTCCCCTTTTCCGTTCCTTTTTCTCTTGTCCTCTCCTCCCCTTTTATTCTCTCTTTTCCGTTCTCTTCGCCCTTCTTCCCTCTTCTCCCCTTCCTCGTTCGTCCCCATTTTTTGCTTCTCCGTCCCCATTTTATGTTGTCCGGGGGGGGGGCACTCTGCCCCCCTGCCCCCCCCGCGGTTACGGGCACTGCAGGTATGCAGAAATACTGACACAGTGACAACCTATTAGAGAAGCAAAACTGTGCAAAGTTTCAAAGTGAATTGTCATTGTGTTGCTTTTTAACACTTATCGCTCACAATGTGATTGTGATGTTGTTATGAGGGCAGAACACTGCATATTTTGTACAGTGGTTATGGTAGGCATATTTCCTGTGTAATCAACCTGTTTTGCTGATTGTAGATGGACTGGTTTTTAGGCCATGTCATGTTGACTGTACTTTCATGTACCACATGGGAAAAAGCAATTGGCAACATTTCACAGTACGTACTTAAAGGAGAACCCATACAACAAATATATTATACAATATTACCTTTATAAAATATTCTTGACCAAATGTGAGTGCGTTCATCGAAAAACAATATTATATTAACCATATTAGTGATGGAATTCAAACCACTTGTCTGACCATGCGCTATATAAAATTTGCGCTAGTTATACATAGCTCCACATTGCCAGGCACAATACACAGAAATATGAAAGGATAAAATTCTGGTGTGAAGGTGTATGATCATATTGTGCCATCCGTATCGCATAATTACTACATCCCCTATACACTAGCGCGGAATTCAAATAGCGCATGGTCAGACAAATGTTGTAATTCATTTCTAGGTTAGCTAATTCTGTTTTACCATGAAACCACCGATATGTGTCAATAATTATTTTTTATATAGCTGATATGGATAAGTAATTTTAGTCCAGATTCTCCTTTAAGTCTGAAGCTAATAATTGTGGACTCCATTGCTGCTTCACGACATAGTCTTGGAAACTAAGTTAATTTTTCTGACATGTAAATTCTTAGATCTTTGGGATTTCCGGGCTGTCAGAAAATAAAAATTTTTGGTCGGGCTTCCATTACATCATGTTTGGTTTTTTTTGCAGTCAAAGTAATCTTAAACTTCCACATTTTGGACCATAATCAATTAAACAAGACTGGATAAAAATAAAGATACAAACATTAAATTTGGGGGGGGGAACCGATCACAGCCAGAGTATACATATGAAAAACTGTCAATAATTTTACCAAAACAGGGGATTTTTTGCATTGTGTCATGTAAATTTGGTACTTAGCATACCAAATTTTGCGTAGTAGTGACACATTACTAAGACCCATTGTTCATCAGTCTTCTCAGCTTTTAATATTAAAACTCATAAGCAGATGATCAGATTTACAGAAAATCAAGCATTACTAATCGGACAAGATATTTTACTTTAAAGAGGGACTCTGGAGAGGAAAAATTAAGAAGGTTCATAGTAGATGGGTTTATTGGTACAAACCAGAAATACTGAGCATCAGAGGATATCGGGTTGTGAAGAAATAAACATAACTGGGGAAGAAATAGATCAATATGGCAGTGACGTTGGATCTTATTTTGCTGGTTATCGAAGTGGATGACTTGCAACTTAAAAAAAAACAAAACTGGGAATGAACTAGATTGCTATGGCAGTGAGTGTTTATACATGATACCTATGATTACCAAACAAAAATGTTTATTTCTTCACAACCCCCTCTGATGCTCAATACACCCATATCTACTAAGAACCTTTTATTATTTTCCATCCAGAGTCTCTCTTTAAGTGCCATAAAACCTAGTAGTAATGCTGTCAATAAGGCATTTCATCAAAAGCCAGAACTTAATATTTACTGCTTGTATAGCAGCAACACCTATAAAATGGATGCAGGAGAGTTAAATCTTTCTTGCAGACGACAGCTGTATCAATTTTGTACACATATTTCATCACAAGAGTGGTGTAATCAATAAATGATTTTATACAGAAATTCAATTATTTGTGTGCGTGAACCCGATACCGTGGTGACCCAGTTAGCAGATTTCTTGCTAATACTGCATGTTTCATGCACATCTTTTGAATGTATTCAAAATAAAATTCAATCATCTCTACAGCTTTTGTATGTGTAATTTCACTTTCTTAGAATAAAAATCAGTTTGTGGAGTACAAATTTGTTTTAGTAAATAAAGTTGCATGTGCCTTTCAGTCTTAAGGCATTCAGAAATCAGTTAACATACATTTTAAATTTGAAGCTGGAGGATTGGATCCATGACCAACAAACCAACAAACGGTTTGAATTATTTGTCCTAAATATCTTCCTGACTCCCAAATAAAAGCTCACTAATGAATCTGCATTTAACGGCAGATTCATAGATTTTAAAAATAATATTTTTTTCTATCAAAGGTGGTTGTTCCAATCACCTTGGGTCCCACTCCCCCTTCCCCGATTTACCTGGAAGTAGTATCAATTTTGATATTAGATAAAAGGCTGTATTTTTCCCATTGTCATCGTGAAATTTCAGCTTCCAAATCCATTTCATTTCCAAGATACAAAATGGCTGTTTTAAAGGGGCATTTCATGATGCACAACCTCGTCACCCCGAGTTGAGATTTTTATATCATCTGAACCGTTAGCATTAGTAATCCACATGTACATAATCTTACATGCAAAACCACAAGATCGGGATCAACTCAAACTTTGTAAATAAGCTTTTCTTAAGGATATCTTGTGAACAATGAATAAAACAGAAAGTGCTGGAATCACAAAATACACCTTTAAATAGGGCCGGCGGAATCAAATTGAAAGTGGTGCGGCGGGCTAATGAGTGTCCGTGTAAGGCATGTTTTCTATCATACCTCGGACAAGACCTGTGCGTATGTCTACAAACTTTGTCAATTTCTTACACACCCAAAGGTGCATCTTACATGAAATAACTGTATCTAAAGTAGTGATACTTTTGATGATACAGAGCCATGTCACACTTTTAGTCCTAACCTGATGGAATGACTCAGCTATAAACACTGAGCTACATATTTCAAAAGTGATGATAAAGTGACTGACAAAAAAAGAATGCAAGCCTCTTTTAATTTAAAAATCCTCTCCAATTAAATAAAACTATTTTGTAAATGGACATTAAATTTTGAAAGTGATTCAAGTGTACGTCTCTTTGGTTCAGTTTCATGATTCAAATATTCTCTCATTTTCAAAGGGTACACTGTTAAAAATAAACCTGTAAAAAACAGGCATTTGACTGGCAGCTGGGACTCACTACATGCAGAACGTAAAATAACTGGAGCCGTAAAAACACGAAACCATTGCATGGAACGTAAAATAACGGCGTAAAATCTCAGCTTCAACGTTATTGTTGGTTTTTGACTTGTTTAAACAATATTAAGAATTAAAACGTTCTTACAATCCTCTGACCAAAATTTCACGTTGTAGCTATGGCATCATACAAACGTTGTATTTACGTTACCACGTGGTTGTAAAAAAAGTTATATTTCAGGCAAACAATTTGAGAAAAAAGGCAATAAACAAAGGGAAAACGAAGAAATAAAAATTTAAACCAGTTTATACACTTTGTTTTATGGTAATGTACATCTAATGTCACCAATTACTTAACCACCATATGAATAAACTTAATACATGTATCTAACATAGATTCGAACCAGGGCCTTAAGATTACAAATCCTAAACCTTATCCACTACACTACATGACTTTACTAATAGCAGATGCTAAAATTAAATATATATATGTGTGTACTACTCTTTTTCAAATTAAACTAAATATATTACAAAAAGGAGGAAAAGAGTTTTTTAACTATTTTTAAATGTGTGTACTACTCTTTTTCAAATTAAACTAAATATATTACAAAAAGGAGGAAAAGAGTTTTTAACTATTTTTAAAAATGATAGGGAAAATAAGATTCTGTATTTTTTTAATGACGTTACTTACAAGTTTTATAGGTAAACGATTTTCATAGTTCGTATTCTTACATTAAAAACAAGTAAGTTACAAAAGAACGTAATATTTTGGAAAATATAATAATGGACATCGTATAAATACTACCTTTGTAACATTATTTTTAGCCACTGTTTATTTAAATTTTTCTGCTTCCAAATTGTAAATTTATGTTAGGTATAGGTAATAAAGCGTGAAGATTATTGAATAATTGAGGTTTGCCGTAATTTAAAAGGTCAAGTCTGGTAAAAGTAGGAACATTTTAACAGTGCATAGAGCAGCAGCCCAGAAGGTTTTGATCAAACGAAGGAGATACCAATATCTGAACACCGGAAAATTCAGAGAAAATATAACTTTTGCAAATATGAATGTCTGCCGGAGACCCGCTGCTGCGCATGGCCCCAGCAGAGGGGTAAAGTTACTATGGGGTCAAATGTTTGAACTGCTCTAAATCTAATGTAATATAGCTCAAATTATTCCTTGGGTAACCAGGAGTAAAAACGTCACCCTCCCGCAGGCCGCGCAAAGCGCGGAACTCTTGCGATGTTCTCTTTCCAAAACACATTTTCCCATGCAAATTTGATAGAAACAATTTGAAATAATGCAAAAAAAAACAAAAAACAAGTTTGTCTCAGAAGAAATGTGAAAAATCGCAATGCGAAATGCGTTTTTTTTTTAGAAAAATGCTAATGCGAAATGCGTGTTTTCTTTTTTTTTCTTTAATGCATTTTTGGCCCACCTTTTTCAATTTTTCGAATTTTCATTTTTTTTCTGAATTTGTTTACAAAAAAAATAAAAGTGAGTAAAACCTAAAAAAATATGCGGTCAAAAACCAATTTTAAACATAATGCGCGCGATCTTCTGAGACAAACTTGTTTTTTTGGGGGGGCCTTATAGGTATGATTAACGGTTTTAAAAAGTAAAATATAGTTGATGGGAAACGTGTGTCAATGGAGAGTACGCGTATCGAGCTGCTGGTGAGAGTGCGAGCAAAGCGCGGAACCCTTGCAATGTTCACTCTCCAAAACACATTTTCTCATGCCAATTTGATGGTAACAATATTATTTTACAATGCATGACCAACCGTTTTGCAAAGCAAAATCAAATTGTTTTAGTTTTTGCCTGATGTAATGGCCGAAATACAGCATGCATGTGCCGCGTAAGCGATGCGGGTGTGGGTGCTGGCGAAACTTAGGAGTATTTTGTTTTCAAGGCATATTTTATACTTAATAGTTGATAGACCCAATTTAAAATTGCAATTTAATTATAAATATAGTAATATAGGTCTACTTTGAGTAACGGTCTGAAAAGGATAACCTAAACTGGTGTAAGGCTAATTTTTTAATGAAGCACGTCGAAGTTGGTGCACGGACAGTTTCATGCATGCGTAAAGGTAGTACAAGATTGGTCGCAACGTTCAATGACAAATTTGTCGTCATTTCTAAAATCTGGAGAAGCCCTACATTTAAATTTGGTCTGTAATTACTTTTAAAAAAATTTGGTCTGTAATTACTTTTAAAAAAATTAAAAAAAAATGGAAGTCTAATGGTGCATCTCTAAGGGCCCAGGAAAATGGTGTTTTCTAGAAATATCAAGCGACGCGAGGGGTGTGGTAGTGGTCCCCCCCCCCTCGCGAAGCGTGAAACCCTTGCAGTGTTCGCTGTCCAAAACGCATTTTCTCATGCAAATTTGATCGAAACAATTTTAAATTTGTAAGTGGCTCACGTTATAATTGGTATGATCAAAGTAAAAAGTAAAATATAGTTCTTTTTATATTAATCACGTTGCATCATATGTAACGTGTTCGTGGAGAGTTCCTATATCAAGCAACACGAGGTGTGAATACGGGAGGCTCGAAACCTTTGTAATTGTTCGCTTCCAACAACACATTTTCCTGCAAATTTGACAATTTGAAATATGAAAGTTGCCCCCTACATTATCTTGTAAAGAGTTCCATCTGTTAACCCACGCCCTTTTAAAATCCTACAGGAAAAAAACCAAGATAGGCCCTGCACTGAAATCAGGTCTATAACTCTTATAGGTGCAACGAAATATTTTGGGGCATTCATACATTGTGTACATGTAGTGATTGCATATAAATAGACCCCCACTATATTTTCTTACCTTGTCTGTTGGCTACAAGAAATGCCTTGGACAGCGATTTTGATTTGCTTAATTTCAATGTAAAACATAGGCGGAAAACATAGTCCATTTTGAATTTCACATTTTTGTATCCGAAGAACATGATACATTAGTGCAGATATCCAATTTTCAATATTTTTTTCGGACACCTGTTATGTGGAAATCTCTCGTTGCACCTTTAACCTTTTTGGTAAAAAACAATTATGTGGTACAAGTATTTCCGAATAAAGTAGTTAAGTCTCATTGTCGTCATTGATTTTTTTTTCGGCTATTGGGGGAGGGACGACGGCTCCTTTGGCCGTCATTTATACTTACCTAATTTTAAATACCCCATACTTATTTAAGAAGTCAATCGAAACTTATTCAATCCCTTTCGCACTGATCTCCTCCCCCTCTTTCTTCTAATCGATCTCTCTCTCTTTCTCTCCCTCTCTTTTTGCTTCTCTCTCTCTCTCTCTCCTCTCGTTCAGACGCTCTTTATCTCTCGCTCACTCTTTTTTTCTTTCTTGTCAAAAAGGTGGTGCGCGACCGCAGCACCTGTCCGAAGCTTGCGCCGTCCCTGTTAAAGGGATGACCAATAAGTGTAAAGTTTTCATCTAAAGGGATTAACACATTTGCAATCCGAAACACAAAAATCATCAAATTCATATTTTTTACATTTTTGTTACTGGCATGGATATGCGAAACATAACCTGCAATTGGTTGCTTTAAATCCGTGCATTAAAGACAAGGCAGCACTTTTTATCTGATTCTGTATTATCTACCTGTGCGTTCATAAAGCCTTTCCATGCCCTTGAATTCACAGATTTTCGTCGTGATATGCGTGCACCATGATCAATACAGTTTGACTCAAACACAAACATTTAATTGATCTTTGTTTATTCTGTAACTGGTGTAAACCACAAATTCATGTTTAGTGGGATTTTGAGACGCGGTAACTGTATGTCATTTGCGGTGTGGACGGTTGGACAAATTTCCTCAAATCCTTCATTTTTTCACTATTGGGTGGTTTGTTTTCTACATTAAAAGTCGTTATATTGAAATTGTACACACTTATCCCTGATTTATATTTAACAAAATGCATTTCCGAACATTTTTTTCGATTCTCTCTCACTCGCTGCTAATCCCTTAATATAATGGCCTTCACCCTAAAAACACATCTGTAAATTTGCGCGGATATTTCAACCCATTTTTGATTGAGAGCTAAAAATGTGATTTTTGTAAGATTCCACATGAGTATTGGTTAAAATTTATATTGGTCGACCAAATGGGGCCCATTTTCACTCATAACATCCCCACCAAACATCCTTTAGCTCGAAGATTCCACAGGGTATGATATAGGAGCTTTCTCAGATAACCAAATTTTGCCCACTTCCATTAAAATTCGGGGTTTTCTGGGGACAAGGCTGTTGGTGATCATACAAGGCCCAAAAGCATTAATCCACTACTCCAGATTAAAACAATTACTCAATTGAAATTCTAACGTGGCAACGGGTAGTACTGTAGCTTTCGTCAGATACCAAAATTTTGCTCCTAGGAGTACGTTCAAGTTAAAATTGGGGTTCTGGGGACAAGGCCCGCAAAAACCAGCATTAATCCACTCTTCCATATTAACACTTACTGCATTTGAACATTCTAACGTGCACAGTAAAGAACTGCTGACGTCTTGTGCTGTACACTTTGGACAGTTAGAATATTAATGAGCCTCACTGCCATATTTTGAAAACAAATAATCTAACTCTAACAGCTAAACTGATTACTCAATGACCTTCTAATGTGGCACGGTTAAGAGAACATGAGGTCATGTGCTGTATCTTTGTAGAACAGGTTCTGATATTTCATTATGCTCACTTTGCATATTTTAAATATTCGCTTACCAGACTTAACCGATTAGTCAATGAACTTCTAACATTGCATGGTGATAGGAACATGACCAGTCATGTGCTCTAATATTTTTTTGGGACAGGTTATGATATTAATGAGCTCATTTGCATATTTCCCATGAAATTTTGGATTGAACACAGTCATGGAGGCCATCTTAATTATGCACTGCATGCTGCATAATTCTTAAAACAAGAAGTATTAAATTACATGCACAACCCTTTCCTTTAATTTCATTAGCACACAAAATCAGGATTCAACCTCGGTCAATGGTGATGGGAAGCCAGCTCTTATCCAAGCTGTTGAAAATGATCCAACAATTTGGCCATTGCTTTTTATGCATCAGGACAAAAATATGGTCTTTGCTACAAACCATGTTAAATGTAGAGATCATCTTCTTAGCATATCCAAAAGTCATTGGTAATGGCTTATGGTGGTGTCAGGATTTATTCAACTGAGTAAGCTGAGCCGGGGCCGCGTGTATCCACGATACGGATGCTCCTAACATGGCCCACTTTTGAGACTGGGGTGAATTGGGAACAGTCGGAGGTGTATACCCTACTCTTTCTTATTCCACACTGACAGCGATGTACATGTACAGTTGTGACTCTCTGTATACGGGACCGGCGGCTTAACATCCCCTCCGAAGGACTGGATGCTTTCATGATTCATTTGCCCAATTCCAAGTGAACCATGGAGGAGAGCGGTATTCTGTATATAATACAGATTAAATCCACAATTGAGCACCTGAATAAATCCCAGCAAGTGACCCCACCGGGATTCGAATCCAGGATTTTTTGGTAAATTTGCTCCACAGGCATGCACGCTAACCGCTAGGCCACGCTCTCCCTTAAAGGGACATAATGGCATGAAAAAAATGCCACCTCCCCCTGGAACTCTAGTAACTCTTCCTGTTTTTACAGAATGTAAACATCCCAAATTGTTTTCAAACTTATTTGTCTGTACCATGCTTGAGTATGTGCAATTCAAAATCTGCATTAATTCTTCACATTTGGGTGAATTGTAGTTGGATGCCCCCTCCAATTGACTCCTATAAGATACTTAAACATAGCAATTATTCTTTTTTTTTTCAAATTGATAGCTGTTGAGAAAGTTTCAAAGTTCAAATGTTAATGTTGTGCTGCTAAGTGATTAGGATCTGTTAACTGTTAACCCTTGTACATTTTTCAGTGTGTTATGTGATAAAATGGGTATTTCCATGTGGGTTTGTCAACTTTGACTCCGGGTAGAAGATAAGCATATTCGATTTCATTCAAGGATTGCAGTGTTAAGAAGTTATACTCTTTACAATGTTGATACTAAGCAATTGAAAGCAATTGACTCAATCCTGGTGGAATCGTTGCACCAATGCAATTGAGGGGATCAGAATGACTGCAAACCCATCCAGGTGGAAGGACACCTAGCATGACCCACTTGCCCTAGCAATGCTTTCCAAATAGGAAGAGAAGATGGAGAAAATACTCGTAACAAGGGAGGAATGGTGGGTGGAAAGCAGCTGTATTTATATGATGAGCACAAGCTGAGACGTGCCGCCTCACCCAAAATAGGCCAATGAGGGTGGCAAACATAGGTGCCAGATAGAGTCGGAATAGCAGAAATATAAAGTAGGACTAGACATTCATTGCGTAAACACTTAGTGTGTATGGTCTTGCGAACTTCCGTTAGTGATAAGGTAGGGGATCAACGCGACCATCAGCTCTCAATTTCCAGTCTCGGGCAAGTATATTGCCCGGACACAAAACAGCACTCTCACTCACACATAACATGTATGTGGCACGCTCGCACCACCACACACACCACAACCCCTCACACACAACACCGACACACGATACCAGAACTTTTTAACTTTGAACAGAAAAGTATTGATTCAATATTATTTTTGGACACCCCCACACATGGAACATTATCTGGCGCTGTAGGTGTAATTCAACCAATTTGTGGAGTTGGACACATGCCCCCATATTTGTGGAGGTATCAGATATGAAGTGGTTCCTGTTGTAATCTCAGCTTTGAGAATATGTACTGATCAGTACATGAAGTCAACTTCAGTCCAATTCTCAATCTCCTGATTTGTAAGACATCAGTGGTGTCTCCAGCATGGGAACCATGGTAGTGTATATTCCAACATAATTTGCGTAAATTAAGATGGGGTTTTTAAAAAACAGCCTTACGAGATGCAAGCAGCTAGCCCGGCCATTGAAGCTAGTCATAACAAAGCAAAGTGAGATACGATCAAACGAGATATGCTAACGTGTTAATGGGTTGCGTGGAACATAAAATTGTTGTCTATAATGCCATCAGACATGAGATGGCAATGAGTGATGTATTAAAAGGCAAAAAGCGATCTATCCGGTTTCTGTATTCATGCAGAGTGGAGCATTTAATTGGCATGGAATCTTCACCAGGTCCGGTCCATCAGGATTAAATTTGCTCTTCCATGAGAATTATTCAATCAAGAATTCAAAAGAAACTTTTGCATGAAGAAGATGCCGGTATTCCTAAGTCTTTCAGTATAAGGTCATCACCTTTGATCTAATGCACTGAATTAGCCATAACAAGAAATTCAAATTCATGTTATATAACTTTTGATGAAAACGATACTAGAGCTAGGGTGAACTTCTGACTGCCAAGTTGTATATACACGGCCAGATCTTACTATGTGGTAGGCCTATACGCAGCTCCACCATCTACCGTGCAGCTACTGCACAGTACACACTGGGGCTAATTGCGATGCGGTAGCTGCAAGATAGGCTACAAAGTACACAGTATTAGGTATACAGTAAGGTGGTTACTCTGCTTTACCTACCGCATTGGCTACCCTGGTAGTGCCACTAGGTGGAGAGACAGGTGGGATGGAGTAAGGACAGTATCGGAGTAGACACGTAGCTACAACGTAGCTACCCCGCGGTAACTCGCGACGCCATTTTGCGAGTGAGTTGAAAGTTTCATGAAATGAGGGCGCTATACACTTGGGCTCCGTTTAGCGTTTGTGAACGTTTTTAGGAAAATCTTAGGAATTCCAAATAGGCATCATCGAAAAACCCCCATATCAGCCTTGTGATAAAAAAATCAAATATATGCCAAAAATATCAAAAAAACAAAATTGTGCCTGAGCAATACAGCGCGCGATGAGAGCCGTGTGTAACCACGTAGCTACTCCACGACGGGCCAGACAGCCGCTGTGTTTAACACTATCGTCTAGGCGGCAAAAATACACGGAACCTGGCCGGCGAGTGTAAGTCTAGTGGGTAGGAATCCATGTCTACTCTGGTGTAGGTGTAGGTAACTACCTATGAAGAAATGGCCGTGTAGTTGTTTACTGCACGTTGAAACACCAAACTGTTCTGAGTAGAAAGTACAATGTATTTAGGGATAAGGCATGTTCATATTGCGATGTTATGACTTAATAGCTTGAGAATAGCACCACGTATTATTCATATTTCTTCTTGGCCAGTGTGATTTCAGAACTAGGGAAATGAACACTGCAATGTTATGTCTTGTTTCCTAACTTGTTAGATAATGTAAAAAAGAAGGGTCCTGCATGTAAATGAGGATAATCCTCTAACAACACCCCTTCTGCTAAACTCCGTTGTTGGACAACCTAAATGCGATCATGTTTTGCTTTTCAAAAACACCCTAAATCTGTCTTTTATTTACTGCGGTGCCTAAAAATATTATTTGAATGCCCACAGAATGCTACCCCTAAGATAAAAGATTATCTTGTATCTTAAAGGGATGGCCCGATTTTAAGTAGATGAAGTTTTCATCGTGGATAGAATGGACTTCACCCCCAAACTCGATCGGTAAAATTTTTGCCGCGATATTTTCAATCCATTTTCATGTGATAGATAAAAAGCTGCTTTTGTTAAGCCCAAGAGTACTGTGTAATATTAAGATTGGTCGACCAAAATGGAGTTTTACGCCCTTTCGCCATAACTTCCAAACCAAACATCATTTGGCCTTAAGATTCACAGGGTTAAATGAGAAAATAGGAGATTCATCTCATCCCCAAGGTGAACTTCTTGGTAAAATCTGTGATTTTGGGGATGAGGCTATTTTTGCGATCGGGCCATGGACCTTTAAGGTCATTCTGACATGAATAACAGTAATTCAGGAAGGAAAACCCCATCAAAAACACATTGTGGTCATTTCACGATGTTCTCATCAAAATGGAAGTTGATTCATATCAAAACAAAAAAACAACAAACAAATATCTAGGGTGGAAGGAAACATACTAAGTTTAAAGGGCATGTCGTAATCCACAGGCCTCGTCCCCCAACTTTCTCCAACCAGTTGAGATTTTTGTATATTTGGTGTGGTTCGAAGTATAGTATGTGTGTGAAATTTCGGTGCATATAGATCTACTCTAGAGAAATTCATAATTTTGTATTTCTGTCCGTAAACGGACAGAAAATGACAGTAAAAACCATTATCATGCTTTGAGGTGTCCGATACCGATAATATCGGATCCTAGCATTGATAATGATAAAATTGATGATTGCGCCCAATATTTATTGGTCTCGCTAGAGTTTTAAAATATGGGCCGACTGCGTCTCGCCCAATATTTTGGCAAAACTAATAGCTCGACCAATAAATTTGGGCTGAATCAATCCAATTTGATTACATAAACTGGGGGCAGCGTGATACAAACATTACTATAACTCAAAAATGTGGCCATCAGATTTTCAACTAAAATTTGTGAGATTTGAAGATATCTTGTGAACCATAAACAAAAGTGAAAGGAAGGTGCTGGGATCACAAAGTGACCTTTAACTTTACCATGGTATCTCATGATCTTGGTCGGTATGTCTTGTGATCTCAGTGTGAGCTGTTGTTATTCACAAGAGAAGATTAAAAGCTTCCCCCACAATGCTGCTTCCAATGGAGATTTTTCTCAAGGTATTTACTGGTGTGAATCGTTAGTGATGAAACATGGCTAAATTGACAGTACGGATCCCAAAATTGCATTTTAAGAGTGTTTCCTCTCTACGATCACTGACAACCTGAACACCAATTTTCAATGGAAGGCAATGCATTGTGGGAAGCTTCTGAAATCTTCTCTTGGTTGTACTTGTACATAAAATGTGGATTTGTTTTTTCATAAATTTGTGAGTCTGTATAAAATGTACATTTAAGACATAAATGTTTTTCAAGGGCATACTTCCTGATCCTCACCTGGACCCTACCACTCCACCACCAAGACTTGAGATTTTGTTTATAAAATAGAAAGTTGAATTTTTAAGTACTCAATATGGCAAAATATTTTGGCTAAACTGTGCTATTACAATGCTACGATCGAAATGGAATTGTTTATGGTTACTGGAAAATTTGTACAGTAATATTATTATTGGCTGTCTAATACATGTTAAAATGGTAAACAGGCATGTCTGTACAGAGTATGTTTATCTGTCACCCTCTGTCTGCATAGTGCATTGGAAACTTTGACAGAGCATCCTGACACTTTGGTGTTAGACCAGTGACAGTCAATTCAGAGGTTTTCCTATCTCCTACTTATTAATTGGGGGTGGCTATTTCCTTATTATTATTCATTATTCTATTGAGATGATTTCATTATACCAATGTCAGTGGAAGTAAAGTACTACCTAAGCAGGTTTCATGCATAAAACATTTTTTTTATTGACTATATCACAGTGAGTCACATTCATCAGAAGGGTAAGATTAACATACAGAGTTGAGTATAAATTAGCCCAAAAATTGGTATTCCTACACTTTTCCTCCAGGAAAGTAATTTTTTCAACAAATGAAAATGGCTATAAAACTTTATCCTATATTATGAGGGCAATTTACAATATTATTTCAGAGTTTACTCTTTAGTGCAGTCTGTTTTATATTGTGATGCATCCTTAAAACATGCCTGTCCTCAATGTAGAAATGGGTGATAGGTAGGGTTTTATTTAATTGGCATCAGAGACACGGGAAAGTCTAACCTCTGCGCACATTCCAAGATGGCCGCCACAACCATAAGATGGGTTGGATTAGGAAATTTAAAATACGTTTTATCACTCGGACATGTGGTTAGGGCCCTTTTATCCAATCTGAAACCATTCAGAGAGTGCTGGAATAATGTACCATGTTTTCTGGAGTATTACAATCGTTTTTTGAACCATTCTTTTTTCTTTTTTATCACTAGGATTTCTACATTACCTTGTGATGTCTATCATCTGAGACTTCGTCAATGTGAGGACTGTAGATGTATAGATGGGAAGACTTATTGTGTCGTCATCGTATCATAGGCACTAGGCAAGTAAGTATGTTGATCTGTATTATGCTTTGATGCCTTTTTGTTGAACCCTTTTGGGTTGTGGATTGTGTTGTGTTTACTGGCATCTTCTCTCTGCTTGGACTTTGTATGATGGTGAAGAGGACTGCATAAAACGTGCACCCTTCCTGGTCGTCAGCTGCATCCTTCAAAGTGGTAACAGTTTTGGGATGTTTGATGTGCGGATGTGATTGTTGTACGATTGAGTAAATGAGTTACTAAGTGTGCAATTTTGTCCGTGAAATGTCCTCTGTCCTGTCTGTCTGTCTCCACCTGTAACCATCAGACCCCTCACCCAATCTTGATGACACTTGGCACCACGACCTTGGTATCTACTACTACTTGCCCCATGACCTTGGTATCTACTACAACTTGCCCACATGACCTGGTATCTACTACTACTTGCCCACATGACCTTGGTATCTACTACAACTTGCCCACATGACCTTGGTATCTACTACTACTTGCCCACATGACCTTGGTATCTACTACTACTTGCCCACATGACCTTGGTATCTACTACTACTTGCCCACATGACCTTGGTATTACTACTACTTGCCCACATGCCTTGGTATCTACTACAACTTGCCCACATGACCTTGGTATCTACTACTACTTGCCCACATACCTTGGTATCTACTACTACTTGCCCACATGACTGGTATCTACTACTACTTGCCACATGACCGTGGTATCTAACACTTGCCCACATGCCTTGGTATCTACTACTTGGCCCACATGACCTTGGTGACTCTACGCTTGCACCACATGACCTTGGTATCTACTACTACTTGCCCCATGACCTTGGTATCTACTACTACTTCCCACATGCCCTTGTTATCTACCTACTACTTGCCCACATGATTGGTATCTACTACTACTTGCCCACATGACCTTGTATCTACTACTACTTGCCCACATGACCTTGGTATCTACTACTACTTGCCCACATGACTTGGTATCTACTACTACTTGCCCACATGACTTGGTACTACTACTACTTGCCCACATGACCTTGGTATCTACCACTACTTGCCCACATTACCTTGGTATCTACTACTACTTGCCCACATGACCTTGGTATCTACTACTACTTGCCCACATGACCTTGGTATCTACACTACTTGCCCACATGACCTTGGTATCTACTACTACTTGCCCAATGACCTTGGTATCTACTACTACTTGCCCACATGACCTTGGTATCTACTACTACTTTCCCACATGACCTTGGTATCTACTACAACTTGCCCACATGACCTTGGTATCTACTACTACTTGCCCCATGACCTGGTAATCTACGACTACTTTGCCCCCATTACCTTGGTATCTACTACTACTGCCCACATGACCTTGGTAATCTACTACTACTTTCCCACATGACCTTGGATCTACTACTACTTGCCCACATGACCTTTGTATCTTACTACTTGCCCACCGGGTGGACCTTGGTATCTACTACTACTTGCCCAATGACCTTGGTATCTACTACTACTTGCCCACACCTGACCTTGGTATCTACTACTACTTGCCCACATGACCTTGGTATCTACCACTACTTTCCCCCATGGACCTTGGTATCTACTACTACTTGCCCACATGACCTTGGTATCTACTACAACTTGCCCACATGACCTTGGTATCTACTACTACTTGCCCACATGACCTTGGTATCTACTACAACTTGCCCACATGACCTTGGTATCTACTACAACTTGCCCACATGACCTTGGTATCTACCACTACTTGCCCATATCATGAGCCTTGGTATCTACTACTACTTGCCCTGTGACAGACAGGTCTGTCATCAAAGGTCAAGTTAATACTTTGTGTATTTACACACATAAACACACAACTTATGAAACCTCAAGATCTTCATCGCTCAAATTGCACAAAAGCCCTTGTATCATGTGTCTTTGACAGAGAAACCCTTCAGCAGTCCCTTTTATTGAAACATCACCAGGGTAAATGTTACACTGCATCCACATATTGACTGATGAGCTGTCAGTGGCGAAGAACCACAACTTGATTTCTAACATTTAATTAAGATATAGCTGACTGGAGATTCATGGCTCGGGGTCAAATACCTGTACCACCACTGTAATTAGATTCATGAGAACTGACATGATTGAAAGAAATCAGGGAGAATTGATCCTGTGTTTCATTTACATTGATTAAACCTCAGCTCCATGAATACATTCATGATACCTTAACCTAATCAAAGTCAATTTGCAACATTCCTGACTATCATTACTATGCTTGTGCACAGTTGGGTAGGGAACATCCCCCTGGGGGCACTCACCTATTAAATGGATATGGGTGTGAGCTCACGCTTCCAACCCCTGGGGCATTCGGTGACAGAGGATTGAAAACAAATGGGTGAGAGACACCAATTGCCCCAAAATAGGGGCTTTCAGAGTTACAAATTGGCAAAATTGTTGAAAAACTGGTGTCTTTGGGTGAGATTTTTGCAAAATTTTTTTTTCTTAAAAAAATGACGGTTTTTGGGTGAAAATTTTCAACATTTTCTCCAAAATAGGGGTCTTTGGGTGACTGTTAATTTTCACAAAATATGGGGTCTTTGGGTACAACGATTCTGAAAAGGGGGGTGTCTTAACAGCCTCACCCTACTCGTGGCTTCCAAGATGGGATTGCCCCCCCCTCGGGTTCCATCACTCAATGTTTATTTGAGCACAATAATTATGCGTTCAAGACGGTAAAATAGTGTCTTTTTCTTGGGCACACCTGAGAACCTCTGTGTGCCCCTTTAATTGATTCCACTCCAGCGTCACACATTCAATGCTAGCGCAATTGGGGATTACACCCTCCCAGTATCTTGGCGTGCCAAAGACCAACACCAACGCACGGCTTTGACAGTTTAAGCTGACCACATGTACAAGTAGATATGTGATGGTGAGTGCATGTTCAATGCAACCTTTGGGTGCCCCTTTAAAATGGATGTCACCCTGTTCCTCGCATAATTCAATGCCAGTACCATTGATTACACCCACCTTTATCTTGTGGCACAAAAATGACACGGGTGGCTTTGCTTTTCCCAAACAGTGCATGCATGTTTTGTGTGTGTTTGACTGGACTCTTCTCGGTTCCCCTTTAATGGATGGTCACCCCGGTTCTCAACATTTTCAATGACAGTTTCATTGAATTTGCACAGTGCCGGAATCTTGCCTGGTGGATAAGGCGCACTCCAGCTGCAGATCCTGCAAAACACGGGCATCTGCCGGCTCGACGAAAGTCTTAACGCCTGATAATGGTTCTAGGAACAATTTTATGAAAATTGCACTGCAACTGTGTGAGTGGGCGATGTCATAAAGATGCTATGAAATGCGATTTGGATCGGGTCAACGCACCCTGATGAATTTATGTGTTTTTGTTGCTGTGCGCTGCCTCTGTGAGAGCTCGTTTGTTCTTTCTTGCCAGGCAGGCAACCCCTTGTGCACGAGCGGTTAAGAGTCGAAAAAAAACCTGGCCAATTGTTTTTGTTTTTTTTTTTTTTTTGCATCGGGTCGAGAGACATTATGTTCACCTTGTGTCATTTAACAATGTCATTTTGGTTTGTTGAATATGCTACCCTTTTATTGCAATTTAATAAAAGGCAATAAACTCTTGGTGGTGTAGACTTTCTGTGAGTGCCCATACAATTAAAACCGCAAATTTAACTTAAATTGATGATGTGTTAAGGAGCTGTGCAATTCAGGGAACCACCTTTCCAAATTGAATATTGCTTGATTCTGGTAATGGAGGTGGATTACTTAAGTTTACACGAGATGAACTGCAGAATTCATCATGTGGCGAGCTGTCTTACCCAGGGTGAAAGGGACTAAGTTCAGTGTTTCAGTATGTACTGTTACATTATACACACAAATACAGGCAAATTGCTATATGATGCCAGGATCAGGTAAACTAAGCTAATCCCCCATTCTGTGGAGAGACGTGATAAATTTAGCATCTAGTATTAAAGCTTAATATGAAGCGGTGCCATCGCACATATTAAGGATACAAATTATGTTCCCTTCGCTGTTGTCAAGGGAACAATGCGGACTGTGTAATTAGTGTTTGTCCAAGATTAAAGCGGCATTTCATGGTCCACAGCTTTGTCCCCCCGACGTACCTCAACAAAGTGAGATTTTTATTTTCAAGTGATATTTTTTTTTTTAATTTTTTAGTTTTGTTAAAAAAAAAATTCAGAAATTAAAGTTAGTGTTTGGGATAGAAATTTGTGACTTTTGTTTGGTAAAGAAATGAGTTTTTTAGAGACATGTATTTTGAACGTGGTAAATCAGTCAAAATGTCCTTCCATACATGGAATTTCTCACCCCGGTCGGGAGTGGGGGGGGTGGGTTACCACCCACCACCCCTCACACGCGTTCTAACCCATTCCTCTCCCCTTCTTTTTCTGTCCAGGAAGGAAAAAAAGTGTTGTTACTAGATCCCTGTCAATCTAATAAATATTTGTATTGCTAATGTCACCAAACCCACAAAAACATCAACTTCAAGAGGTTGTCACAGTTCTAGTCTAATCACCTAGCATTTCTATTAACGTACAACACACAGTTACATGGAGTACGAACTCCTCTGTGGAAGACTGATGGGTTTTGTTTAGGTATTCATATTAAGAAAAAGTATTGCCTAAATTTAAAAAAAAATGTGAAAGTGAAAATTGTCTCCGTCGCATAGAGCAACGTGCTAAATCTAATTTTAAAAGCTATGTGCGCGGGAAGCTGAGACAAACTTTATTTTTCTTTTTGCCTAAGTAAACAAATATCCCCACAAACTTGAAATTACAATTTAAGTCCTGATTAATGTTTGGGTATTTGGTACCTTATAGGGGGCAGATTGTTCCAGAAAAACTGTGAATTAGCACCAACAGTAACGAACCCATAACCACCACAACAGTAAGCATGAATATTAACAACTAAATGGAAAACAAAAAGTGTCATTGCATTAAAACAAAACACAAGGCTCAGCCTGTACGATGCCTACTCTGTAGAACCCACCACGGGCCCCTCCGCCTTGCTCATAAATATTGCCGAGTCTTCTCATCTGTGTCTCTCGTTGTGCGTTTACTGGTGAATGAGACTGTGAGTGTGCATGTAGTAAGTCCAATGTCAAACCCATGGCTCGCTTGTTTTTCCAGAAATTACCATGTATCACGGGTATTCAATATCGTGTTTCCTGTTTCCATGCTGCATGCATTATACCATGCTCGGTGATGTGAGAAAATGCACTGGTTACAGTTGCATTTTGAGGAAGATTTTTTTTAAGTGGGATGTGTAGGTCCTTTGACATGGGGTGCTGACTCTCTGCTAGGCATAAATTTGCTTGCTTTCAATGTGTGCCTGTGCTTTGATGTGTATAGCATTTATGATCAGGAGTTCATCATCTACAAGTATCTATGAATATGCTCTGTGAGGGTAGGGGAAAGTTAAAGGTGCAACGAGAGATTTCACATGTTGGGTGTCCCTTAAAAATCGAAAGTATTGATTTTTGCCCTGATGTAAAGCTTTCCATCAAATATATCTCCATCTGAAAGGATTAAGCCGAGAAATGTTTCTTTGGTACAAAAATTGTGAAATTTTAAATTTTGTATAGGAGCAAATGCGAAATTCAGCCTGTTTTACATTGAAATATAAGCAAATCCAAATCGCTTTTTTTCTCTCTTTTAAGACATTTCTGAAGTGAAATACAAGGCAAGAAATCTATTGAGTGTCTAATCTATATGAAATTACTATTATGACACAATATTTGGGTCCCTCAAAATCTCTTGTTGCACCTTTAAAGGGAGTCTTCAAGAGGACATGGAACTTGTATGCATTTTAGGAGTTGCAGCATGTCAGAACTCTTCCATATACTTGAATAATTATCTGCAGTTTTCTGAAAACTACAGCCAAAAATTCAGTTAAAGCGGCACGTGCACTGGCACATTTTCATAAAATATGAAATTTCTTCAATTTGCTCGCAAATAATAGTCTAGGCCATTGGAAGAAAAGAGATATATATAATTTTTCCACATAAAAAAAATGACCCAAAACCGATAGTGACATTAATAAGAGACTAAAGACATCCAGGTAATTTGTAGGCTAACTTTTAAGTCAAATGCTGTAACTTTAATTAACAAATGTGTCTGTTACATGAATATCATAGACTCATACTCATTGATATTAAAACCACAAAGACAAAGGTCACAGACCGGTCAAACAAGGTGCATGCCGTGACAATCCACTCTGGTGTGTGTTTTCCATTTCCGCGTCACCGGCGACATTAATTATAAAATCGTTGTGTTTACTCATGATCGCGCTGATTTGGGTTTAATAATTCAGGTGAGGGCTATTGTAAATATAAAAGTTTTAAAACCATGCAAAAATATCAATTTTGAAAATCTAGAAGGCGCACTGTTTTTCAAATGTAGTAGATATGGAACTCTTCTAGGAATTCCAAACTCAAATTGTAAATTACATTTATACATCACAAAAATAACAAACCTTTTTTTAAGACCAGGATTTAAAATTGTGCATTAAATTTTTAAAATCATAAAAGGAAGCCTAATTGCGTTCTGTAATTGTGTATTGTGTATATGTTCTGTTGTGTCAAAAGCCCCATTATTGTTGCCATACAGCAGCTATTCAATGAAAAAGGTGCTGGTTTCAAATTTGCAGTGGGGAAAAAACATTGAATTTATTACTTGTATTGCCAGAGAGCTTTGTTACCACAACCAGTCATGCAGGTAATGTTGTGTTGCACTTGCTGGAGCAGCTGTTTATTTTTTAGTACAACTTTAGAATCTACCTTTTTTAGCTAAAATCATAGCCTTGTCTTGTGTTTCTTAACCTTCTTGAATGCTTTTTTATAGAGCTAGTACTGATTAATCATGTTTTGTACAATAATATATTCACATTGCCTATGTTTGAACCATTATTCAACAATTCTCCGCATCTCCTTGTACAGGAGCGTACCGTTGTTGATTCGTTATTAACCTACAGTTGATATGCAAATTAGCGCATTACGCCCGGCGGAGTGTTCACGGAAGTGCGTTTATGCGGTACGCTTAAGTCGCCGCACTGTTCATCACGTTTGGAACTCTGAGTATGTGCTAGGACACCAGGTCACCGAGCTGTATTTGCCAAAACTATCGCTTTGCTTTAGATTTTGCTAAAATATTTAAACGAGGAAAGATTTCCGTGAACTGGGAACATTTTAGTATTGTAGCGAGAATAATTATGTTCCTCTATACACGATATTAATAAGTTTTCAAGAAGATTTTCCTTGTTGAAAGGGATTCATACATGTTACAGAGTGGCTCATCACAACTTCAACGACTCTGCATCCGATGCATCTGCGTATTTTATCCCGCTCGGGTAGCAAAAGCGGGATAAAAATACGCAGACGCATGGATGCATCGTTGTTGATTTGTGATGAACCACTCTGTAACATGATTGAATCCCTAAATGCATTGCAATCTTACACATTTTTTATCGTAACTCATGATGGTTACACTTAGAACGTTTTTTCTTGGGCAAGGCAAGGGTGGTGGCAAAATTAATTTATAAGCATTGATTGATTTACAAAATAAGTGACATGCACAACTGAGATTTCTTTCTAGAAAGTGGGCCGAATGACACAAAAATCTCATGCACTGGCAAAATTTTACGTGAACAGGGCAAAATGTGACATGCACCTGCATGTAAACACTCTAGATAAAATTGAGCATTTTTTTAGGGGATCATGGGATAATTTGATTTTTTCTAGAAGGGCAAGGCTTGGCTCTGGGAGGGGAGAGATATTCCAAGTTCTGGTCCCCATTGCCATTGCCACTGTTATTTCAATCGGGTCACCTTCAAATCAAATAACTTAGAGTCAGGACTTTCCTCTAAGAAACCTCGTTCGTTCTTGTGTGCAAGTCCAAAATCACAGTGGAAGATCCGTCTTTAACCAGCTGATAGTTTCATCATCCAGGTTGATCAGGCCTGGAATTCCTCTTTGGGACTTGTAGACCTCACAGTCATCTATGATGTGGCCAATGGCCTGTGGCTCTCCACAATCGCAGTTTGGTGAAAGTTCCACTCCGATCCCGTGAAGGAAGTTCCCTGCACGACCAACGCCAGTTCTGAGTCCTAAGAAACCTAAAATGAAATAAAAACATTAAAAAAAAAAAGACTTTCTGTATAAGGTGTTGAAGTGCACACATTTAATTTTTTTGGCAATTTTCAAAAAGAATTCAAATATAACTAAATATGCTTAAGTAAGGAAATAATGAATGCTATGGGCCATGCTCGGGTGGGAAAAATGATTTTAGCGCTACCCTGGATAATGTATTTTCTTACGTATCAATCAATACTCCTCATGTTGGTGAATTCAAAAACAATGTTTGATATTAAAAAGATGTTGGCTCTTGTAGTAGGGAAATCACATCCACGCAGTCCGTGAACCCCCAGTAGACGTTATGACTAGCCGTACATGGTGGGCTAGTGTAATCTGGTGCAACAAGAACATTTTAACATTAAAGGTGCAAAAAGAGATTTTGAGACATCCGTGTAAGGTGTCATAATGATTTCATTTATATTACTCTGTACTTTGGTACAGGAATGTCTCAAAAGAGAAAACAAATGTTGATTTTTATATGCTTATATTTCAATATAAAACATAGGCTGAATTTCCTATTTGCTCCTATAGGAAAATAGCAATTTCACAATTTTTGTACCAAAGAAACAATTCTCAGCTTAAAGATGCGTGTTCCGATCGTCTTTGGGACCCCCCCTGATTTACCCGGAAGTAGTATCGATTTTGATATCAGATAAAAGGCCGTATTTTTCTCATTGTCGTCCTGAAATTTGAGCCCTCAAATCCATTTTATTCCCAAGATATAAACAACAAACCGCCGTTTTAGTGGTTAACCATTAATGAATGGTGCCAGAACTAATTTTTCTGGATTGGAACAACAAGAAAAGCAGTGCAATTTTCTATGGCACTAACTCAGAAACCATTTCCAATGCCCTAACCAGGGGGGTAGGACATGCCAACCTAACAGCAACAGCGAATTCAAATTGGCATCAACATCCGGCGTAACCCGAGTGCTAGTCTGTGTCAAAGACTTCACGGTAGGAGGGCTCTCTCACGCATATCGAACGGTTACACACAGACTTGACTGAAGGCTAGGCCTGGTCACGAATATTTAAAATCGAAATGACCGTTATTGGAAATTACATTATTTTGTAGTGAGGTTAATCCACTAACTTCGACGGATTTTGAAGTCAATAATTTATTCCTAAATTATCATGATATTACTAAGATCTATTGAACTAAGGATTAAGAGGAGATTTAATATTTTAACTGAGGCGGAGACTGCCATAGTGAATGCATGTAGCAGTTTCCCAAATTACCGTTTGCAAATCCCCAATGCCCAAATCTAGCAGGTTGTTTCCTACCCCCTGGCCCTAACTGGGAAATTAATTAAAAAACACCTGCAGGTTTTGGTTTAAAAAATGTGTGTTTAGACATGTTTTGTCCGTTTGAACAATCACATCCGAAAGACTTGTGAAGACTAATTCTGAATTTTTGCATCTTTTATCATTTTCAAATAACAAAACCTTAGTCAGATATTCAGTTCATTGTGCAAGTAGGTTTAAAAAATAAAAATTTAGTGATTTTTAGCCTTGTCTAAAGCCTTCGTATATCAGTAACAAGCCAAGTCTTAACTCTTTTGACTGTTTTAATAATGAATAAAATCAGGTGTTTTTTGAAAATGCTTAAATTAGATCATTAAAAAACACATGCATGTGCGACACACACACACGCACGCATGTACATACACACATGCGTACATACCTACACATACACATACACATACACATACATATACACATACACATACACATACACACAACCATATCACCCTTAAAGGTTCATGTTCCAATCGTCTTTGGGACCCCCTGATTTACCCGGAAGTAGTATCAATTTTGATATCAGATGAAAGGCGGTATTCTCATTGTTCTCCTGAAATTTAAGCTTCCAAATCCATTTACTTTCCAAGATATTGACAAAAAACTGCTGTTTTTATGGTTAACCATCAATAATTAGCACAGTAGTGAATAGGGCATTGCACTGTGCATTATCCCATCTAGCATCAAACCGCACGTTTGTTTCCCACGGCAATTGTTGGTCAGCGTATAGAAGTGTCAGGCTCCCATATCAAGTAGAGAACACGATAGACAAAAATCGGAACAAGCACCTTTAACTCATTTATTTAACTGATATAATTAAAAAGTGTTGTGCTAACCCAGAATGTATTTATTGAGTGCCTGAGCAGTTATGTTTTATGTGAAATATGGAATGGACAACATGCCAAGGGAAGGCATCCCTACAGTTTTAACACAGCATAGGGAAAATGGATGTAAAACATGTAGTTTCAAAGAAAATTGCTACTCTTAAGTTGATGTGTCAGTGAACTCGGCAGTTTTCAGATGAGCGCACTCCCTGACAGAATGGAAATTAAAACTTTGCAGTTAGGAAATAAAGAAAATGTCAAATCCCTTTGTGTGAAAATTAATTTGATTTTGTGGAAAACGGCTAGTCCCAGGTGGGATCCTCCTTTTTCGCCGCGCATACCAAATGGCGGAAAGGAAAGATGCTCGGAAAACAGCCGACAAGGTTTGGGTGTAATTGGTGTATCTTTGCTTGCTTGGCACCTATGTGGGATTAAAACGTAATGAATGAAAGATGATCATGAATAAAGGAAAAGGGCAAAGGGTTGTGTTTATAATGGATCTCGGTGCACAGCAGCATACCGTATATTCTCCTTTCAAAGAACTAAGTGTATAAAAATGACCCTGACTTGCAGGGCTTAAAACAAATGAAGGCCCTTGAACCGCAGCTGAGTACTAAAGTATGTAACCCATAACTTGCCCCCTTTGGGACCCAATTTTTTTTTTTTTTTTGCTACTGGGCTTCAGATTGGACTTGTCAAAAATGAATGAGTCCCCAAACTAATCCATTTTACACTCAAGCACGCAGCAATTTTGGCTCATTTTCAAAGTCTTGTGCAGTGATTGACATATACAATTTGCAAAAAGACCGACATTAGTGTTGTGTTATGTTGCTTTGGCTCAGCTGCCTGTATGTGGGTTACTGGATTCAAAGTGAAAATGAGGCAATCTTAAATGTGTGTTATCAATCTGAGACCATCGTGGAATGAAGCAAAGAAAAGTTTTCTCTCAGAAGCATGTACTATTGATTAAAAAAAAAACTGTACTGAGTTTTCCGAGTAAAAAATACATGAAAAGAAATGTAAGTTGTGAATTGATATTTTTAGTAATCCTGTAAGGGGGGGGGGGGCAGAAGGGGTACCAAATTTGGGTCCTTCTCCATAGACAATGTACAAAAGGCCAGTTCATTTGGGGGGCTGGTGAGGGCAAGGATTCTGAGCAGGGGGCGCTCACCCCTGCCCCCTACTCATCAAGCCACTTCCAAGTGTTAAAGTATCTCAGTGGTATGTGTGGGCTTTTGGGTGCTCGAGTCCCCCCCCCCTTCCTCCCACCTTGGGGTTTTGCCAAAAAGATGCAAATTCAGCCTATATTGATCAATACAGTTTGACCTCAAACATAATCATTATTGGTCTTGGTTGTAACCACAATCCAGCTGTTTTAGTGTAGATTTGAGACAACATCGTGTATGTCTATTTGCGGGAGATGGTATGACAAATTCATCAAATACTCATTTTTCGAATATCCGGGTTTTGTTCATACATAAAGCGTTTATGGAATGTACCACTTCACAGTTGTTTGACCCCACGCAAAGGGTCTTTTTATTTTTAGAGCAATTTAAGCAAGGGCCGACACAGTTTGACAACTGATAGAGTAGGGACATGCGAAGAGCATATATCCGCAAAAATCAGAAAAATCCATTGCGAGGAATCTATGCCATGATAGGGGCTCAAAGGCTTAATTGTATGTTAGAAGCGCAGCTATATGCCCATTTCCCATAGAAAGATGTGTTAAACTATATTTTTGAAAAATCATAGGTGCCCGCAATGAAATTTCATCAAATTACACAGGATGTTGTTAATGGCATAAATACTACAAATGAGTTGTCAAAGTGTGTCGCCGTTATATTTTTTTTTTTTCCGGTTTTGTCATATAAATGAGGCTTTCAAACAGCGGTGACTATCCTCGATTTTAAGTTAAAACAAATGCAGTCCACATTGTTGATTCTCTCGCGTTATTGCTGCTTATCCCTTTTAATTAAAAGGTGCTCCACCGATTACAACAATACTTTTCTCTGTTGGCTAGGGAAGGCGTACCAACATACTTAATTCTCAACTTTCATTTGCACATGCATATGTGAGGCTGTAAGTAAAAAAAAAAATAACCCAAGGTACTGTATAAAGAATTTCCAGTAACCTTAAACAGCCCAAATTGGTAGCTTGTATCGCATCCAAACGGGGAAAAAATCAGCCAAAATATTTTGCACATGTGTGAAAAATACACGCTATCTAATGATAAAAAAAACCCTCAGTGTTCGATTCAGTGAGTGGTTGGTTGAGGCTGAAGATCGGGCAGTGCCCCTTTAAAATGAGTCTGCTTTGTTCAAAACAAACAATATCCAGACAATATGATGGAAATGAGCTATAATGCTGATAGTAGCAGAGATATTTTTGAGGGACAAGGGAGGAGTAAAGGGGGTAAGCAAAGGAGATAGATGAAAAAACAAAGGAAAATATGTAAGGATGCTGCGTTTGCCTCAAAGGGAAGCAATTCTTATGTACTCCCTGGAATCAAATTTGAGGTAATGAGATTGATGATTCAAATGGATTGAGGTAGTACCCTGGAGAGGTACAAAGTCCCTTATTAGAGTCATAAATTAAGAGTCTTCATCCTTAGCAATAAATGGGTAGTAGAATATCAAACTGGGCCCAGCAACTGGCACTTAGAGTCTCTTGGTAATGTGGGAATAAGGCTGGCGACTGGGACAGGTAAATCGGAAATAAGGTGTGCAAATAATGGCCACGCTTCCAGATCTTCGATACCGATTTTCAGTGCTAATGTAGAGTCAATTATAAGGTGGTGGAAATCTAGCAAAGGACTGATTGACTGGTAATTAATTTTGCATTTGCCATGTTTGATTGCTTTTTGCCAATCAATTTCAAAATTATTGTTGTCATGTTTTATTTTATGGGGTTCTTTTTACCACACAAAACTCAAAATTGGGATGTTTGGGGGTAATATATTCGCCGTTTGGCATCATTCCAAGCCCCAAATTCTGAGATGTCTTGAGCTCTAACTTTGCATTTAATGTAAATGCATCACAAGCAGGCACAAATGCCTAGGAGGAACTCCTAGGCATTCATCTCTTATGGGGGGGGGGTATAAATGCACTATAGGCACTCATAAGCATTCAGCATTTTTTTTATAACTAGCAGTATTCAGTCTGTGAATACAGTGTCGGGGGGGGGATTCCCAGTCATTGTACTCACAGGCATTTGTTTCATTTTCGGGTTTATTTATAGTGTAGATTTTTTTATTTTAATTTTTTTTACCTTCTGAGGGGAAATTCTCCAGCAGGCACATATCAGCATTCAGGTTCTTGAGGGATAAATAATTAAGTCAGGGACAAAGTTAGGCGCTGCAGTTGCACATACTCAGTTTCTGTCAATCAGTACGGGGCAGACCAGAATAGTCGGCTTGAGTGTAGAAATTTGGCGGCAGTGGCGTAGCCAGGTGGTGGCTGAGGGGGCAGAGTGCCCCTTCTTAAAAGTTTGTTTTGGGGAAATGGAAAATAAAACACGGATATTCATGTTAAATCAGCCCTTTTTCGGATTCTTTTGCCCTGCAATGGGGAAATGTTCGCTTGTGATCGGGACATTTGTTGCACCTACTGGGAAATTGCCCCCTCGGAACCACCGGGCTGGCTACGCGCCTGTTTGACAGGGCATGTTTATTGATCAAAATGTGATTTCAAAATGGGGAAAAAATGCTCTATTTTGTTAAAGGTGCAACAAGAGATTTCAAGTCATCCATATTTTCTGAGATATGAGAGTGGAGAGATAGGGATTGGTGTGATGATGGAGTTGTGTCAGAGGGTGTTAGATGGATGAGGAATGCCGGTGGGGTGGGCTGTGAGTGTGTTAGTTCCAATTTTTAAGGGAAAAGGGGATGCAATGAGCTGTGGTGCGTATGGGGGTGTGAGGTTGTTGGACATGCGATGAAAATTGTGGAGAGGGTACTAGAGAACAGAATTCGGAGGATAGTGAAAGTGGATGAGATGCAATTTGGTTTTATGCCAGGGAAGGAAACGATAGATGCAGTGTTCATTTTGAGGAGGATGCAAGAGGAATATCGAGCAAAAGGGAAGAAGCTGTATATGTGCTTTGTGGACCTGGAGAAGGCCTTTGATAGAGTATCGAGGAAAGTGATGGAGTGGGCAATGAGGAAGAGGGGTATACCAGAAGTGGTGGTTAGAGCGGTGATGAGTCTGTATGAAGGAGCAAAAACAAGAGTTAGAGTAGGGTCTGAGTTGTCTGAGGAGTTTGGGGTGAAGGTGGGTGTGCATCGGGGTTCTGTGCTGTCGCCGTTGGTGTTTGCAATTGTGGTTGATGTGGTTGCGGAGGGAATATCCCAGATTGTGAAGCTATTGATATTATAAATACAGTTTGACTCAAACATAAACATATTGTCTTGGTTTATTCTGTACTAGGTAAACCCACATAATCAGCTGTTAGTGTAGATTTTGAGACACCATCGATGTATGTATGTTCTATTTGCGGGAGATGGCTTATGACAAATTACCAAATACTTCCATTTTTGCACTATCAGGTGTTTGTGTTCATTACATTAATAAAGCAAAGTAGTTTTATGGAATTGTATTGTCACACTTCACAGCTGGTTGACCCCAAACAAATTGTCTCTTTTATTTTTAGGAGCAATTTTAAGCAAAGGGCGACACAATTTTGAAAATGATATAAGTAGGGAAATGCAAGAGCTATGACCTCCGCAAAAATCAGAAAATCCAGTGGGGGAATCTTGCGTATAGGCCTACAAAGGTCGTAATTGTATGTTATAGCGCCTTCTCCTCTATATGCCTATTTCCCATTGAAGAAAGACGTTGTTTGTTAAAACTATATTTATGGAAAAATCCTATTTGCCCGCATGAAATTCATCAAATTTACAACGGATGTCGTTAATGGCATTAAATATACAAAATAGTGTCAAAAAAGTGTCTCGCCGTTGATATTTTTTTTGTTTTATTCGGTTTGTCATAATAAATGAGGCATTTCAAACAGCTGTGACTTACCCTGATTTATAAGTTTATAAAACAAATGCATTTCAACATTGTTGATTCCTATGGCAATTATCGCTGCTAATCCCTTTTACTTAAAGGGGATACACCGAGTCAAACATATACTTTTCTCTGTTTGGTAGGGAGGCCCCGTACACGTCACCAACTACTGTAATTCTAAAAATTTCATTTGAACATGTCATATTGTGAGCTTTAATAAAAAAAAAATAAACCCAAGGTTCATGTATAAAAATTTCAGTAACCCTTAAAACAGCCCAAAATTTTAGCTGTATTATAGCATATAATGGGGAAAAAATCATGCCAAAAATTGCATGTGTGAAAAATACCAGCTATCTACATGATAAATAAAAAACTCAGTGTTCGATTCAGTGAGTGGTTGGGTTGAGGCTTGAAGATGCGGGCGGGCAGTGCCCCTTTTACATAATGATCTGCTTTGTTCAAAACAAATACAGGAAATATGAGAAAAATGAGCTAGTAAGCTGATAATGTAGCAAGATTATTTTGAGGGAAAGGAAGGAGTTGTAAAGGGTAAAGTAAAGTGGGGTAGCAAAGGAAGATAGTGAAAAACAAAGGAAAATCTATGAAGGATGCGTTGTTTGCTCACAGGGAGGCAATCTTATGTACTCCCTTGGACTCAAATTGAGTGTAATAAGATTGATGATATTCAAATGGAGGAAGGGTATTTACCCCGGAGAGGTACAACAGTCCCGTATTTAGAGTCAAACTTAAGAGTCTTGCACTTAGCAATAAATGGATAGTAGAATATCAAATGGGCCCAGCAACTGGCACTTAGAGTCTCTTGGTAATGTGGGAATAAGGCGTGGCGACTGGGACAGGTAAATCGGAAATAAGGGACTGTTGACAAATATGGCCACGCTTCAGATCTTCGATTATCCGATTTTCTAGTGCTGATGTAGAGTCAATTATAAGGTGGTGGAAATCTAGCAAAGGACTGATTGAATGGTAATTAATTTTGCATTTGCCAAGATGTTTGCTTTTCCAATCAATTCAAACTATTTGTCATGTTTTATTTTATGGGGTTGTCTTTTACCACAAAACTCAAAATGGGAGTTTGGGCTAATAGATTGCCGTTTGGCATCGTCCAAGCCACAAATTCTGCTGGAGTTCTGGGGGGAAATTATATGGATGGTATGAGCCTAACTTGTGCATTTAATGTAAATGCATCACAAGCAGGCACAAATGCCTAGCAGGCACTTAGGCATTATATGGGGGGGGGGGCTACTGCACTATAGGCACTCATAAGCATTAAGCTTTTTTTTAAACTAAGCAGTATTCAGTTGTGAATTTACAGTGTCGGGGGAGGGGGAGGGTTTATGTTCAGCATTGTACTCCAGCATTGTTTCATTTTAGGGTTTATTTATAGTGTAGATTTTTTTTATTTTAATTTTTGTTCCTTCTGAGGGGAAATTCTCCAGCAGGGCAGAATATCAGCATTCAGGTTATTGAGGGATAAATAATTAAGTCAGGGACAAAGTTAGGCGCTTGAGTCTGCAGTGCTGCCGTTGCACATACTAGGTTTCTGTCAATGTAAGTACGGTGCAGACAGAATAGTCGGCTGGAGGGTAGAAATTTGGCGGCAGTGGTAGCCAGGTGTGGCTGAGGGGGCAGCGTGCCCATTCTTAAAAGTTGTTTTGTGAAGGAAATGGGAAGGAAAATGGGAGGAAAATAAACACACGGATTTTCAGTTAAAATCGGCCCCCTTTTTTCGGATTTCTTTTGCCCTGCAATGGGGAAATGTTCGCTTGTGATCGGACATGTGGTTGCACTAACTGGGAAATTGACCCCTCGGAACCACCGGGCTGGACTACGCGGCCTGTTGACGGGGCAGGTGTATTGATCAAAATGTGATTTCAACATGGGGAAAAAATGCTCTATGTGTTAAAGGGCATTTGCAACGAGAGATTTCAAGTCATCCATATTTTCTGAGAGTAGAGAGTGGAGAGATAGGATTGGTGTGAAGATGATGGAGGTTGTGTCAGAGGGTGTTAGATGGGAGGGGACGGGAATGCGGTGGGGTGGGCTGTGGAGCAGTGCTCGATTTGTACTGGGTGAAACATCCACAGATGATGTGGATTTGTCTTTGTCATGTAGTAGCTCTGAAATACATGCACACTTTGCATGTAGGGCAGAACCAAAGTTAGTCAATTTTAGCTCTTGAAACATCACAAGTAATAGTAAAAAATTGATGTATTCTAGTTATATTTCAATTTTCAATATTGTATTGAATGGCATAGCAGTAAACTGATCAGTTGTACTGCTGAGTTAAATTTTGTTAATATGTGTGCGTGCAACATTGATTTGTGCATGTATAAATTGTTTGTGTCACATGCACCGGTGCATGTAAATTAATTTTGTAATCGAGCACTGGCTTTGAGGTGTTAGTTCCAATTTTTTTAAGGGAAAAGGGGATCAATGAGCTGTGTGCGTATGGGGGTTGGTGTTGGAGGTTGTTGGACATGCGATGAAAATTTGTGGGGAGGGTACTAGAGAACAGAATTCGGAGGATTAGTGACAAGTGGATGAGATTGAGAGCAATTTGGTTTTATGCCAGGGAAGGAAACGATGGATGCCGGTGTTCATTTTTGAGGAGGATGCAGGAGGAATATAGAGCAAAAGGGAAGAAGGGATATGTGCTTTGTGGACCGGAGAAGGCCGTGATAGAGTACCGAGGAAAAGTGATGAGTGGGCAATAATGAGGAAGAGGGGGTTTACCAGAAGTGGGTGGTTTTTAGAGCGGTTGATTTGAGAGTCGTATGAAGGAAGCAAAAACAAGAGTGAGGTAGGGTCTGAGTTTTACATGAGGGTTTGGGGTGAATTGAAGGTGGGTGTGCATCGGGGGGTGCTGTGCTGTCGCCGGTGGTGTTTGCAATTGTGGTTGATGTGGTTGCGGAGGGGCAAAAGAAGAAGGTTTGATGAGTGAGATGCGGTAGTGATGATTTTAGTTTTAATGTGTGAGACCATGGAGCGGTTTGAGGGAGAAGTTTTGGAGGTGGAAGAAGGCATTTGGGAGTGGGGGCCTGGGGGTAAGCCTTGGGAAGGCACTAAATGTGATGGTGAGTGGGGGGGGGGGAGGGGGAGGGGTGGGAGGGGGTGGGACCATCCATGTGGAATATGTGGGAAAGAGGGTGAGGGCAATTCAGTGTGGTGTGAGGAATGTGGGAGGAAATGGATTAATGGAGATGCACCAAAGGTGAAGAGAGTGACCCCAGGTTGCAAGTAGACTTGTGTGTGGAAGATGCAAGAAGGGAGTTGAGGAGGAAGATGGGGAAGGCTGGTGGAAAAGTGTCTGTGTGTGACTGGGGGGGGAGACGGTGAAAGGAGTTCACATACCTAGGGGACCGGGTTAGTGCGGGTGGTGGAGGGGTTCGGCTGTGACAAGCCAGAGGAAAGGTATTGGGTGGGTGAGTTTCGAGAATGTGGAGAGTGTACTTGGAGAAGATTCTTTTGAAGATGAAAGGGATGGTGTACAGGCGTTGTGTGAGATCAGTGATGCTGTATGGGAGTGTGAGACTGGTGCATGAGTGAAAATGGATGGGGATTTGAGAGGGCCAGAGCAGAGAGAGCAATGGTGATAGAATGTGTGGTGTTGACTTGATGGATCGGAGGAAGAATGAGGATTGATGCAGCAGATGTTGGAAGGGTTTGGAAGAGGCTGGATGACCGACTGGCGAAGGCTGGACTGGTGTGTAGAGGGGAATGGTATGGGCACGTCTGCTGAGGAACGGTGAGGAGCATGTTTTAAAAAGGGGCTTTTGAGGTTTGAGGTGGGGGTTTGAGAAAGAGGGGCCGACCAAGAAGGACATGGAGGACAGCAAGTGGAGGAGGAGAGTAGGAGGGTTGGGTTGAGGATGGGGGAAATGCGTTTGAATCGGGGCGAAGTGGAGGGGAGGAAGGGAGTGAGGGCGATTGTACTAGTGTGAGGTGAATACGGCAACCCCCCGGTATTAGCGGGGACAAAATGGATTAAAATTTTGGTTTTTATACTACATAGTAGTGATTTCATATAGATTAGATGCTCAATAGATTCCCACCTTTTAATTTGGTTAAGAAATAACTTGAAATGAAAAACAAAAGGGATGTGTAAATGCTTATATTTCAATAGAGAAAACATAGGCTGAATTGTAGTTGCTCCTATACGAAAATTAGTAGTTTACAATTTTGTACCAAAGAAAACAAGTACTCAGTTTAATCCTTACAGATGGAATATTTTTGATACAGCTTCACCAGTGCCAAAATTCAGAATATTTTCAATTTTTTGGGGACACCTGTTATTTAAATCTCTTGTTACACCTTTAAGCTTTTCAACTCTACTGGACAATAATATTTGGCTCAATGAAGCATGTGATGTGATTAGTACCAGTAAAAGGCCGTAATTCTATTTAAATCAGATTATCAGGATCACCTGGACTCCTCCAATATTTCTTGCAGAGTTAAATTTATGTCAGATGTGCAAATTGGTCACTAATTCTGTCCCCGACCTCTGCTACGAAGTTGTGGTATGCACTTAAATTTGCAACAAACCACCGTAGCATTTTGTGGCTCACCCTGGAGTTTACACCACACTGGATAAAGGGATCTATAATTGAAGTGGGGAATTTCAAATGTCAGCGGATTTTGAGGGGTTGTAATGTTATAATCTGTTTAAGGAGACTGCTTTAAAACACTGTACAGTATCAATACACCATTACCTTACTTTCACTTGAGAATTTTGTCTGGGTTCATAGCTAACATTGCAATCCTATATAGTTTACAGAAGTTAACATATGTAGCTTTGCGTGAAGTGGTGGTTATGTGGGTTGTGATGTGTGCCCGGAGGGGTAGCCATGCTTGGAGAAGGAGAGGGTGGCACCAGGTGTCGGTTGTTGAGAAGTGAGTAAAGAGAGCATATGCTGATTTCTGAGTAAATGCTCTGCCAAATTAGGTGGCCTTAAGGTATAGCACATGAAGGTTATACACTAAGGGGGGAAAGTCGTAATTGAAATGAAAAAAATTATCAAGATGACACAGGGATGGTAAGAACTCACACATGCTTGGAAGTACAGGATGGAATGTGTTTGGAATTGTTGGTTTTTTGGTGATGTTGAAGCATTTTAAAGGGGCACTACACGATCCACAGCTTGGTCTCCCCCTCGACGTAAAGGTGCAACGAACAGATTTCACAAAGTGGATATCCTAAAAATATCGAAAGTACTGATTTTTGCCCGATGTAAAGCTTCCATCAAAAAATCCCCATCTGAAAGGAGTCAAGCTGAGAAATGTTTCTTGGTACAAAAATGTGAAATTTCTATTGCGTATAATAATTTCTTTTGGGAGCAAATATTAAATTCAGCGTATGTTTTATTGAAATATAGGCGACAAATCAGAATCACCATTTTTCTTCTTTTAAGCTATTTCTGTAGCCAAATACAAAGTGAGAATATTGCGAGTGTTAGTCTATATGAAATTTACTATTTGACACAAATTGGGTGCCCAGAAATCTCACCCACCCTCCTCGCTTGCACCTTTTAAAAGAGGAGATTTTTGTATCATCTGAATCAATGGCCTAAGTAATAGTAGGTATGCGATCTGATGTGCAAATTCGATTTAGTCTGCAAGAAAATTCCTAATTTTGTATTCTCGAAACAGTACACTACAGTAGTCTGTGGGACACAGTGATGCAAAATTTGATCAGAACACAACATCAAGATCATATCAATCTTTGGGAAATGACTTGTTTCAAGGAAAGCTGCAATTCACCATGAGTTTGTTTTGTACTGTGTTGGAATGTTGCAACCTGGCGATGTTTAAAGGGGCAGTTTGTGATCTATAGCCTCTTAATCCCCCCAAAAGTCGTGATTTTTAGGTTGTCCGATAGGAAAGACCTTACCAAGGCAGGAGTGTTCATGTGTGTGTGGTGTCAAAACTTTTGGTTACATTCTTTCGGTTTAAAATGTTGTCAGCTTTTTAGTGAAGTGATGGATTCAAGTTCATACTTGGTATTAATGCTTATACATTGAGATGAGAGTCTCATGTGGGTAACAGATGAGGTCAAAGGTCATTCTGGGGTCTAAGGGTCATTAAGATTAGATCTTCTCCTTAATGCATGTGGCATACACCTCTGGTTAAATGCTGTTTACACTTTTTAGTGATTGAATTGATCGGGCGACCTGCGGGGGAACGCTGTCCTATTTTTTCAACCTATTAAGACTCGGGCCCACCTCAAATGCCCCAAATGGATTGGTTGTTTACGTCTGTTATTGTTGATCTATTTGCTAGATTCTAGATTGAATGGGGTGTTATACTGCCATCCTCTGGACGGGCCTGTGTGAGAAGGGCACCCCTCTTAATAGTCAAATGCACCTTTTATTAGGAAAGATACAGTTTGAAAGAGAACACATTGATTATTGTTTTGGTATATATTTTCATGATTGTTTTTATAAATTAATCACTTAGTTGGTTCTGCAGTGCGGCACGGGTTCAATTCCACACGGAGCCACTGTACCGTATATGAATGTAAACTTGTTCTTGCAGGTTTTCTCTGAGAAACTCCATGCATGGTTCTCCGGCCACTAAAAAATTGGACTCTTTACTTGCCGTTCTGAATTTACTTGTGTATGCTAAAGCAGGACTGAGCACTACGGGGAGATTATTGCGCTTTAGAAAATTAAAGGTGGTTTGACCAATCGGACTAACCTCTCCTCCCAACTTTACTCCGTCAAAACTTGGGGTTTTGGGATCTTATACCCCTTGAAATGTATGTGCAGGAATTGTTTCCTCTGATGTTCCGACAGGAAGACACATATGACAAATTGTGTTGAGGTGTCGTTAAATTCTAATACCTTACCTTAAATGACCTGACCTGACCTTTAACGATCTTCCCGGATGTTATGACAGAAATGTTCCCAAAGGTTGTATTACCACAGTATTAATTTACACACTTTTCTATGGGCTAATTTAATCACATTTTTGCTCTATGGTCCAAGTGGCTGGACCAATTTAAATCAAAATTTGTAATAATGAGGATGTTTTTGGTGATGCATCCATTTGAGGGGAAATACACCATATGAAACTTAGACATGATTGGGCCACCCACCTTTAAATATTATTATTAGTATTATTCAATTGAAAATTCTATTTTAAACCAAAAAACAAATATATTTGTTTTTTTGCCTTATTCAGATCCCAGAACAGGTTTAATGTTGACAGACATGTACAAAAGGAAAAATGTTTGTGAATGCTCCAAAATTTTTGGTGTTCTTTTCAGATGAAAACAAACTTTTTTAACCCTAACCTGAACAGAATGATCACCAAACAGCTCAATACGACAAATGAGTGAACTTGGGTTAATTGTGCATGTGGCGATAACATTAATTTTTTGCCATGATGTGAAACTGAAAACCCAATTTGAACAGGAGCGCGACATGACGTCTGACTTTAAATAATTCTTTGATAAAGAGAGAAATCATGTAGGGAAGCATTGATGACAGATAAGTAGAGGTCTGTTTGTGCTCTGTAAAAATTCAGAGACTTGTTTAATTTTTGCCCTCTATTCATTTCATAGAGTCTAGAAGACCAAGTTATTTCCCGAATATGTGTCAAAATTTAAATGCACCTTCCTTTAAGTAAAGAAGAACACCTAACAACCAGAACCACAATCGTTCCTGAATGTAGATCAAAAAAGGCACATGAATCGAGCCGTGGTGGTATGCTACAGCCGAAAGAAATGAAGGTTCTCCTTCACTATGACAGGCAGGGCAATGCGTATTACATAAATGGCTTTGATTTCATATGACGTCATAGAGTGACGTCGGTGAAGTGCCAGGGACTGGCCCAGACGGCAATGGGGATTCTAGGGGGGATGAGTCACTTAACCGTGGAGTGTTATTTTGGTAAAACATGACAGAGATGGGGAGTTTACTCTGGTGACTCACAGTGGCTAGAGTTCAGTGTATAAGCATGCTGATTTGGTGGGTAAATAGATCACTTGTATTGCTCAATACACCAGTGTGTTAAGAAAATTTCCATTTGGTGTTGCCGAGTATGGAAATGGGATGGGGGGGGGGTACATGGTCATGTTGGTTAGTGATTGTTACATGCGGGGGGTCAGATAAGGTTTTTTTGCATTTAGTTTGTGCCTGCAACCTCGTGTCAAGATTTTGGTTTTCATGTAGTTTGTGTTAATGTGACTGTCAGTCGATAGTTGGTTGGATTGTTACCTGTACAAAAAAATGGAAAATTATCTTTCATACCCAACATGGAACAAGCATTTTATGGGGGGGGGGGGGGGGTGGGAGAAAGTAGATTACATGACTGATAAGAATATAGTGCAGCTTAAAATTTGGTAACTGAGACTATTGGTTTTGTTTCCAGTTATTAATGGACCATGTCCTGTGTTTAGTTTGTGTACCTTTCAGTTAATCAAATAGAATTGATATTGTCGCGAATTTTCTTGGGATGGAGCATGATGGGTGTTTTTTATGGTGTATTTGTTTTTGCTACTAATATATGTTCAATCATGTTGTTGGCAAATTTAAAGGTGGGGAACCAATTGACCAATTGTCTCCCAAACTGGGCCCCAATCAACATTCAAGATTTTGGCTTTTATCAGAAGAAAGTTTATATTTTTTATTGTAACCCCCCCCATTGGATTTAAGCGCCCAGGAAATGCGCCCTCCTTTGGATGGTATGAAACAAACAATGTCTCTCAAATGTTGATTGACCCCTATTTCGACACACCATCCTAATATGGATCAATTTACATAGTTTGGCTTTTCTACATTCCAAAAGCGGGATATTCTTCCATTTAGTCAAATTTTGTACTGGATGTTTTGGTGAGATGCTTCCTATGGAAATAGAGAAAGCATCGCATGAAAATAGTTGGACGTAATCAGGCCATGTGATACATTCTGTGTGCTGCCATGTTTGAGGATAACCCTCGATTATATCTCCTGACGTCCAAGTGACTATTGAAATGGATCTTCAGGCAACTGTAATACCTGAAGTACCATTCCAAGAGTCACTGACCAAAGATTTGGCATAATAGTATGTTTAATGGGAATTTCTAGAGGGTGTTTTGAATCAATCCCACAATGCATTGCAATGTGCCTATACTGTACTGTAATAAAAACATGTCAGTACTTAGGATAAAATGTGTTCCAAAAGTAAAAGAACCACAAGATATTTCATGATCAAGCAAAAAAAATCCCTAAGTACTAATGCTTTGTGGGCTAAAATGAACATAAAAGTCAGGATTTTTATGTGTTAAGAATAGGATTTTTGTGGGATCACATGACCCTATTGAAGTAAAATTTCCCAAAACTGGTGCATTGTGGGATTGACTCAATACACCCTCTGGGGAATTTCTGTCAAACAGCAACTATTGCACTTAAAGGTGCAACGAGAGATTTCACATATCAGGTGTCCCTAAAAATATCGAAAGTACTGATTTTTGCCCTGATGTAAAGCATTCCATCAAAAATAACCCCATCTGAAAGGATTAAGCAGAGAAATGTTTCTTTTGGTACAAAAATTGTGAAATTACTAATTTCGTAAAGGAGCAAATACGAAATTCAGCCTATGTTTTATATTGAAATATAAGCAAATCAGAATCACTTTTTTCTCTCTTTTAAGACATTTCTGTAGCAAAATACAAGGTTAGAAATCTATTGAGTATCTAGTCTATATGAAATTACTATTATGACACAATATTTGGGTGTCTCAAAAATCTCTCGTTGCACCTTTAAGACCTTTTTGCATTCACACTACAAATGTGCTATACTCTTTAGAGTAATTTTTAAGCTGTTTAATTAGTTTCTGGTCCTCTCCCTTATTTTCTAGGATTGGTCAATATTTCATTTTCCAATATTCGATAATTTTTTGAAGATTTTAATGATTTAAAAAATTGTTTATGTTGCTTAATGAGCTTGTTATTTTTAGAATCTTAAAAAAGGCTGCTTTATTTTCCGCAAACATGCTAAAAGAGGATTGGAACCGTTAATGATGCCAATTTAAAACAAAATGAAATAACCCCTACTTATTTTTCGAAGAACTAAGGTACAAGAAACAAACACTTCTTTTTAAGGAGTGCAAAGTAAATTTTTATTACTTGCCAATTCAGAAAATAGTAGACAGTAGGAGGCCTGTTTTCATTGCCTAGTTTTATATAATGGGCCTCTATCATAGCTGCTATCTAATACAACATGCTCAGTGCATGGCAGGTATTCAACTAAAGGTCAGGGGTTATACTTGCTGCTGCAAAAATATAACCAATTTTGTAAGCCTGAAATTATGCACATGGTTTTGACTAGATTCTTCATTAATGGGACAGTCTCAGTAGTAATGGGCTGAATGTACTCGTAAGATAACAAATAGCATCACAGATTAGAGCGTACAGGGTTTGTGCACTGTAAATTATAATTAACATTAGGATAATATCCAGTAAGAAATGCCATTATTGGTTTGAATGGCTGGGCGATATGACAGAGCTGTTACAGCAGCGAATTACTATGTCTCCCTCGCTTGGCCGTGGCTCTGCTAGTCAATAACATCCTCACGTCATCGTGCACGGTTAGCTGCAGTAGATTTGACGTTCACACCAGCGCAGAACGTTGAACCCTGGAGACTGCGCTGAATTCAGTCCACGTACCAGGCGTCAGAGTTCTGTGCCACGAGCAGCTGGAAGGAGATGGTGTGAATTGTGTGACCGTGGATGAGGGTGTTGCTGGAGAGGGAGAAGATTTGGTTCATCATCATCATCAGTAAAAGCAGGAGAGAGCTACCTCCGAGTGGCATGATGCATTTGTCTGCTGGCTAGCCAAGCTATGATGCATGGAGTAGGCATGCATCTTACCCATCGGCAGACAACCTCCCCGCCTCGTGTGATGCTAGTGCCAGTGGTAGTAGAAAACGCGGGGGAATTATTCTAGGTGCTCCAAACTCAAGATCCCTCAATATGACGATTATCGGTATACTTCCTGGTGCCCGTGTGATGATAACTCTGCTTTCTTGTACGGTTGTTTGTGGGAGATAACTAGAGATTGATTAATTGTTGGGGTTTTTTTCCCCTTCTTTCTATACGGACACTTGTCGATTCGGAGTCGGAGAAGCCATCTTCGTGTGTTTCAATGCGGGAGATAACCAAGGAGGACGAAGTACGTTGATCATTTCTTTGTACGTACCTAGTTTGTGTATTCCTGTTTTGCCCAATTTCGGATTATAGGAATTACGGAGCTATAACAGGTATTTAGACATGTATTTGCTTTTTACATAAGGGTAAAATTAAGCTGGGATTTGTATGCTTTTTTTTTCCTCAAATACATGTAATAGTGCCATAGGTACTACAGAAATTAGATGTCAGGATAATTGGAAAGGCTGACCTGTAGTTTGTGTCTGCGTGTTCTGTTAAATTAGGAGATGATGAGAACAAAGAGAAATTAAACGCTCAGGTGGGGGGAGCAACTTAATGCAGTCCCGCAAGACTTGTTCATTTAATAGTAAGTGTATAGAAACACTCATTTTGATACACTTAGGACTGTGTGCCACAGGTAGGCTGATACCCAGCACTTGCATGGATGAAGTCAGTTTTTTCAAGTTTTTTTTGCTATTATATATTAACTTATTATTATTATTATTATATTATTACATAAGTGTGAGTTCAATCTTCTGTGTGATTAAACTCACTCCCACTTTTGGTAAAATTTCGGTTCATCCCTATGTAAGACCTCATGAAATTAGCCATGCTGAATCTGATATAAGAGGATCAAAGGATTACAAATTGTACAGCTTTATCGTAAAAGAGTCCTTGACTCTCAGTCTTAAACTCATGAATATCTTTACACCAAGTAAGACCAACTTCAGAAATTAGCATGATGAAAGATAAAATAACATCACAAAATTCATCATACAAAAAAAACAAAAAAAAAAAACATTTTTGAGTTGTAAACAGTGATTCCGATCTTTTTTGAAATGAATAAGTCAAAAAAGTGTCATTTTAAGTAATTTTGTGATAAAATGGAATTGTTCTAATTAAGGATCTACCGTTGCCAACATCGGTTGTCCTTACCACATATTCTCCCAAAGCAGACATTTGGGCAAAATTTGCATAATTATAATCCAACTTAAAGGTGCTGTTTCCGATTATAGGTGCTGTGTTCTCTACTTATATAGAGCCTAGCCTTTCACATACACCCCCTCAAATACCGTGGGACTCAACTTCGGTTTTTGATGGGAGAGGCATTAATGCACGTGAAAGCCCTATTCACTACTTGGCTAATATTGGTGGTTAACCACTAACACAGTTTTTTTGTTTAATTTGGGAATACATGGATTTGAGGGCTCAAATTCAGCACCAATGAAAAAATCGGCTTTCATCCGATATCATCGACACTACTTCTAGTAAATCAGGGGTCCCAAAACATTGGAACACTTATCTTAAGTTACTTTCTCTTACTGACATGGGGAGGGGGGGAAAAAAGAGGAAAAGTGCAAATTTTGGAGTTGACATGTTTCAGTAATGTCCATTCTGATGCATTCTTATTATTAGAATCTAATCAATTTCACCTTATGTAGAACAGTTTTGAGTTGGGGCAATTTTTTTTCCCCTATGTCTCCTCCGTGAAGGCACCTTTCCAGCCTAACACCTATAGATAATAATCTATCGTCCTGGTCCACCTGGCCTTGCAAGCTAGTTGCAAGGAGCGCTGTTCTGGTAATACGGAGTCCCAGTTCGAATCTGGGCCAGCGCACATTTTTTTTTCAAAATCATGTGCGCTGGCTACCCCAGGACGATTATCCTACACCTTTTCACCGGAGAGCTATGGGTTTGAAATTTCAAACACAGGTTTTTTTGTGGTTTATCTGGCTTGATTTGGTCAATACATGGGCTAATCACCAACCCCGTATGACCCTCTGTGTCATCACATTCAAAATAAAATTTTTTTAGTAGCAGTCTGGAAGTACAGGGTGTATCAAAAATCTGGGAAACAACTCCCTTCCAGAACGCAAGTTTGCTTGTTCTTCCCTTTCCCACACTTTTTTTTTATTAACCTTAATTTATAAAGGCTGAGGTTGGAAAAATAAAGTTGATTTTTGAAAATCGCCTTGAAATCTTCATAGAGGGAGTTAGGGGGACAAATTAATCCCAATTTTATGTAAAAAAAGGATGAACATCTTTTGCAACTCCTTGAAAAACCCAAATGTTTCATTGAGTCTAACGACTTTATATTTTTGTGATTTTGCATGACAGGATTATTTGAATTTTAGAAGGATTGTGTGTTAGGCAATATATGTCAGGGTTGTGTTTGTAGTGACGTGTTGAACTATCAAAGTGAAGTGTGGTCATGTTCAAAATGTTTTTGACATCTTGGTTTTCTCTAATATCGTTATCATTGTTCAACGTCATGTTTTTTCCAATTAAAGACACTATCAGTGATCACCCTAAGATCAAACTATTTAATTTTGCAGGAATGGCTTATAAGTGAAGATAATATTTAGGATTCTTATAATCTTTATTGACTGAAATGCGTTGTCTAATGAGAGCGGACACATTTCTCGTTGATCATTGGAATCTCCATTTAATTACGTTTGCTGTATTCTTTATTGACCTAGCAAAATATCCGATTTTGTCATATTAGGCTGCTTCAGTCTTAGCACTGGCAGGGTAAGTTAGGATAGATATACTCTTATAGACTGATTAGTTTTACCCTGCTTTGATGTTTTTCCGAGTTGAGCTTAGACAAGCAACGGATATGCCTTTAAACTGGTTTGTGTGAGGCCTAAGTGTTGAATTAAGGAATATGGAAAAATAATAAAAAAATAACTAACCATTATCAAAGTTACGTGATCCCACCAAGATAAGAACCAGTAAGTAACCTAAACTAACTAGTACTTTTCCGCTGCCTGGTTGGACATCAGTTTGAAAGAAAATTATGACTCAATAGAAATGACTCTCTGTATTTGCTGCTTTGAAGCTGTCCCTTGGCTTGTATTTTTTTTAAATTTGTTTTTGCTCTGTTTTTTGTGAGCGATTTTTTACCTGTATTGACATGGTTGAATGACAAGAAAACAACAAAACAAAAAAAAAATACCTGATACTTGTTTGGCATCTCTTCTTGATCTGTCATATAGTCACTGCAACCTACTCCTTTTTTCAAAATTCTAACCAAATGAATAAAAAAACCACTTAAGATACGGTTACTGTTTATAATTTTACATGTTATTCTTGGTTCTGCTTTGGGATCACACCCATTTCTATTTCTTTCCTCATTGTATGATCGCATTAAAGAAAATTTTCGGGCTTAGTTACACCAAAGAATTTTTATTGCTTACTAAACAACACCCTTACAACTTTCACCAGGCTGGCCTGTTATTGACTCTTGAAGCATAAAACCCCAAATGAACTGGCCCATTTTCATTCAAATATTTTCGAATCATTTCATTTGGGCAAATCCGTCACTGCTGACTAACAAGTCAGGCTCCCGGGGCGCGTTGCTTTCCTAGTTTTGTTTTTTGATGGATGTAATGCAATGGCCTCAATTGCAAGCTAACCATCTCCGCTAGTAGTGTATAAACCAACTCGTGATTTATCTCCTACCGTACCAAGTTTCCTGTTTGGCCTGGGTCTGTAATCATATAGTCCCTCGTAGATCTACTGAGGTAATACTCACTGACTGACTGCACACATGTCCATCACTTAGCTTCTTTTTTCTTCTTTTTGTTCGGCCTGCCTTAAGCGGGAAGACCCGGGCTACTTTGTTCCTGTTGTCTGTTTGATGAAAAGGGTTAAACATTTGCCGGAATTCCACATCCTGCGATTGATTTAAACTAAACTTGGCTCACAGGCAATATGGCCATCCCCCATTGTTGACGAGTCAAAGTCACATACCGAGGTCACAGTTCATGTGAGGTCCAGTTGTAAGATAGGCTAAAAATGTTAAATTGACCTCATTTGAAAAGTTCAATTGGAACCAAACTTGGTTTATGGAGTTTGTATGCAAACCCTCATTTGTTTGAGGTCAAAGGTTACATATCAAGGTCAAAGGTCATGTGAGGCCTATCATTCACAAACTGCAATGGCAGGCGACACAAGCGGTCCGAGGACCGATGTATTTTTTTATTAAAGGTATATTAGGAAATTTTGAATGACTTTTGCCCTCTGAGAATTTTGTCTTGTGACATTGTTTCCCTGATGTACTTCACTCAAAACTTAAGCTGAAAACTATGTTTATATAGGACCTATATAATAATAAGGTCAAAGGTAAAACTTGTTTAAAGGATAGAAAATAATGGATAATCCTGTTTTTCACTGATAGTGTCACCTACCCACATGCAGCCTTAGGTGGTTTATCAACTTAGTTTAATCAGATTGTTAATTTTCACTGTAATGTCTTAGCAGATATACTGGTCAAGATGATAGACTATCAAAGAAAGTCTGGCATATATGTATAATTTGAGGTCAAAAGTCATATTTGCAACTGCTATGGGTCAGTAAATGTTTGCAATTGAGTACTTTGTTAACAGGTCCCATGATATTTAAAAAAAGAACAATCACATTCACATTTGGCATGTTTTTAGAGCTCAGATATCTGTTATAGCATGTTTCTATTGAGCAGACGGTATTTATCCAGATAAAAATTTATCCGGTTGATACTGAGAATAGCCGATAGTGCGAAGTTTCTATTGAGCAGCGTTTTCCGGAAAATGCGAGCAACCGTCACAGCCTGTGATTTTACCAGCTAAAGGTCATATGCACAAGTCAACCGCGTTGTATTGTGGTCGTGACCTCGCCGAACTGTCGGATCAAAGATGGCGGGAAGAGCGAATGTCCTTAGTCTAATGTCAATTTTGAGTTTTAATTCATTGGTAAATGATTCTTCTGCAAGCCCATCCACATGTCATGATAGGCACAAAAGGATCAGCAGATATATTCAGCTTCTACAGAGATGTGCAATCGCGCACCAAAAGTAAGACGGCGACGGAGAATCATGATATTGGCGATGACAAAATGCGTTGCTAACGTCAACATCACTGCGCATGCTGGGACGGGGGTCAATTGCTGCAATCACGTGGCGTCAATTTCCGGTCTTCATCTGGTATGTGCACTCTATCGGAACAATGTGTTTCTATTGGCATTAACCGGATAATTTCTCCGGCATTATCCTTTCCAAAGAAGGATAAATACCGGTGGAAACTTCCTTCGGTATAAGCAAGAAAAGACAGTAGTACGGCTGTTTCCATTGAGCCAAGTTAATTCCTTTTCTGGTATAAACCGGAAAAAAAGTCCCAATAGAAACACACCTCTAGAGAAAAATGATTGTATGGAATGCAATGAAAATGTATTTCTTTCGGGAGTTTTGGGTTGAGTTAGGAAAGGCCCCTGTATGGAAAGTTCAGTCTTGCAAGTTTAAATTTTGTGGAAAACACTTGATATTTGTGTAGAAGTGATGAACTGCCTGTGCAATCCATGCTGCAACTTTGTGATTTATCCTGGCCGACTCGTTCCAATTCAAATCCGAAGTGTTCAATAAATCTTCATCAACGCTGGTAGAAAAAGCAATAAATACATGAGGTCTGGCCCTCTTTTATGCTCTGTCGCTCTGATACTGGTTCACTGGTAATAAGCTTTCTGTGGAGGTTCTCCGGGAAACTCAGTTGAGCGCTTATTGCCAGGGGTACTGGCGTATCGTTTCATGAATGGTCTATTTATACCAGTGCCAGGCAGTGTAAACTAGCCATTTTTTCTCTCTCTCTCTGGTGGTGATGTTCAAAGGATAAGATATATTGTTGTAGCTTAGGCTCGCTATCAGACTTTCTCTTGATAGTTACCAAACCTATGGCCTATTTGTGTTAACTTTTGTACTCGCTTCTCACTGAAATGAATAATTTTAAAATGATACTTTGTCTCAGCAATAACAATTTTGTTTCTGGCAAAATTACTTGCTATATTTCTAATTCTCTCTCTCTCTCTTACAAAAGAAATATGTAGATAACCTGTTGCTTCCTGATGACCAATCCCACTTTGGGTATGCTAACACAATACTGTGTGCAATTTGTTTTACATTTATGCCATTGGTCTAAATATTGCATCTAATATCACACCGATTCAAATTCAATTTAGAGTTGGGTAATTCCTCCTATAAATGGACAAATTCATAAATTCCAAAACCGTAGCCCATGAGACACTATGATACAAAATTTCCTCCATAACACCAAAATGCACATGGATCTGAATTTAAATTTTGAAAATGAAGTTTTTGATATTAATGCTAACAAATAGCAGCAGCAGCATTCAATCAACTAACAAACTAACTAAACAAGTAATAAATTGCTGCACTAAAAACCAACAAAATAAATAAAACAAAACACCACCAACAACAGAACTGAGACAACTGGAAATAATACCAGTCTGGTAAAGAAAATAACATGTGAAATCTAAATTGCCAATTAATGTTATGTATACATCATCCAATTTGCCCTGTTAGACATGGTGTATTAGTCAAACCAGCCAGCCAAACACAACATGGCATCAGGTACAAACAAGATGGCTTGTTTTCAGACCGGGAATACTGATGAGGGATAAGCGGACAATTCCGGTGATGGCTGCCAGTATGTTCTCCTTCATGTAGTCGGCTATTTCTCATTTGTCTGAATGTATAACCCACTCCCGAGACATTGGCTAATAACCTGTCCACTCAGCCAGAGCGGCACACTAGAGATCTGATTTCAGTTAGGAGATATTTTCGTGGCTCTCTTTCACGGCAATTTTACACTGCCGCATTACAATCAAAAAGATTTAGTTTTAGCCCTTTCTGTTTTTAGGAGACCGTCTCGTTCCAGCTCTGTTGCTCATCGAGGATAATATCTGCTCTAGTTGGGTGTATTCACAAATCGCAAAACCTCAAAATCCTGTTAAATGAGATCGGATTCTTGCAATATTGGCTGACATTTCAGAGGGGTTTTCGTAATCATATCCTTGAACTTTAAGCAGCAAAATAGGCTTCCAATTTGTTTTAACTCTTGTGCATATGCCTTTTTGTAATATTATTTTGAAATACATATTACTGTTGAGTTAATGTGCATTGTATCCTTAAGCTTTAATTTGACTGAACTTTAAACCCTGGGCACTACCTGCCTATCTAAGCACTCTTTTGATTGGTCACTTGGAAAGTTAATACAGGGTGAGTCAAAAAAAAACTTGACCCGGATTGTGTCCGCCATTTTGAGTTTTTAAATAATATATATATAACGTATGTGATATCATCGGAAAGCCTATTTCATTATCTTTAATTTGCTGCATTTTTTTTTTTTTTTTTTTTTGGACAGTGCAGAAAACCGACTGCTTGATTCAAACGACTGTAACTCGGTCTATACCTAACCGATGTGAATGATTTTTGCAGCAAATTAAAGATAATTAACTAAGCTTTCAGATGATATCACATATGTTAGATATATGTTACTTGAAAATTCAAAATGGCAGCCACAATCAGGGTCAAGTTTTTTTTTACTCACCCTGTATATCAATATCATGTAATTAGGAAATCGGAGACTCTGTAGGAATGGTGGTTTGGTTTACAGAGCCATTTGAAAAATAATTTTGATTGGTGCTCAGAGGGCTATCTCATGTTAGGTCCTGCAAAGAGCCAAGTACAGTAGGAAAGCCAGTGGCATTACTTCGGTATTTTTTACAGGACTGACCCCGATAGACGTCACTAAATTTTAAATCCAAGCGCTCAGATTTGTCGAGGCGATACTCGAAGAAATTTAAATAACTCGAAATGATATTAAATTTTCGGTTCATAATATGTAATCTTACCACGGCATATAAGAACTAACTTTGATTTCAGTAGAATTGGTAAAATATGTGCATTTCGTGCGAGAAAATTAGCTAAACACGCGAAAATCGTACCAAAATGGGCGAAAGTCAGAGTCACGAACGACTAAAAAGAACATATTTAGGCCCATGAAATCGCCACAACGAAAAAGGCTACGAGTTAGATCTTGTGTACATTAGTTTGTCCTGAAACATCGTGAATTATGGCCTGCTAAGACGGCCATTCCCATGTTGTTTTCGATCTGAAAGGTGTTTTCATGCCGTGACAATGACACGCAATCATGACGCAAGTAGATACGAACCTCGTGCATGAAATTTTGTTGACGCTAGAAGAAAATTGAGCTTTTTTTTGTTGTCTCTTGGAAACTTTCAGAAGGAAAAAATAGGGGTTAAGTTGTTATATATTTTATTGGGAACTGCATCGTTTTTACAAAAGAAATGCACTCAAAGAATAGAAAAAAGTAATGATAACTGAATGAGGTTACGGCAGTTTATGGTAAGATTATGTATCCTTTGTGTAAACTTGATGATAGAAATCAATTAATCCTATACCCCATTCACCTCTATTCATGTGCATATTGATTATTTCGGACAGATGTTACATGAAGGAATGACCTGGTGCTCAGTCTACTGTGGCGTAACCTGCTTTGGAAAGAGAACGGCCCCAGCAAAATACGCCTCCTCCTCAAGCCTGCCCCAATGAGATCAGGAAAAATAATAAATTGATAGTAATAATAGTAAACTTGAATCTTTAATCTTTTCCGGGAGCTGCCTTGCACAGCGGTGTTGAAAAAGAAAGTATGCCCTATCCGGACTCGAACCCGTAACTCCGTATTCTTGCATAGCGCTCTTGCTAACTGAGCTAACAAGGTGGTAATTCTAGAAAGCGATAGATCCAACCTCTATCGGTCACTATAGTTGATTCTTTAGTTGATCTATCTGTCAACTATCATTTTGACAACGTGTTTTCAAACTTGAATTTCTAACAAGTGTCTTCATTGCCATTGAGACCTCCTATCAGATGATGAAATATACCAATAACTTTATCTCATCATGCTAAATGAGTCATTCATTTTGATAATAGCAGATTTTTTTAAATTTCAGTCCGCAGGTACTTGAAAAATTAAACATTAGCAAAATTCTGCTGGAATTCGACAGCATGATCATGACTAAATTTGCCTTATATCGACTCTGTAGAAAGCCGATTGAAAATTTGTATATTTATAAACAAAATATACATATTTAAGATTTATTCGGCAGTCTGTGGGAATCATTGGTCCTCTCCTGTGTTAATAATTAATCATTAAAATTGCTAATGAAACCGCGCGAAAAAATATCGTTCTCGTACCCACGAGTGCTCACGCCGCTCACCAAAGTTCAAACCCTTAAAAATTTACCTTTTACACGGCTATATGCGTCCGTTGGCGTTCCTACTGAATAAGACAGATTGTATTATAGGTAGTGCCCGGGTGGTTAATATGCGAGTCGTTCTTGTTGCAGCATCTCACTGGCTTTTACAATTTACAAACGATTGTCAAAATCAGTTTGATAAATGCTATGGTCCTTCCATGGTTATTACCGTGGCAATAACCAGGCACTTTTTTTTTAAAACAGGTCTCATCCTCGCAAAAAAAAAATATGATGGAGTTTGGCCTGTCTGACACAATTGAATTATTGCAGCCTAGAGATTGAGTGTGTTGTGATTAACTATCATTTTTATTATTACATAATAAAGGTTATAAGAGAAATCTGGGGCGGTCTGTTTGTCGTCCTGTCTATGCAAAACGGGGAATAGTGAATTTATTTTCAAGATGGTTTATTGTAAAATGGTCATTTCCACAAGAATGTTCAAGGAATCTGTCTTTTGCTTGGTCGCCAATTTTTTTTATCCCTTGGCTTGAAAGCAGTAGGGGGGATATTGCGATAGCGCACATGTCCGTATTTGTATGCATGTCAGTTTTTTTTCTCGTCTCCTTCGAAAAGTTTGTCTGATTTAAACCAGACTTGGAGTTAAGATGCCGTACAAAGGTTCCTTCATATTGTGCATGATGTCAAAGGTCATAGACCAAGGTCAAAGGTCATCTGAGGTGAGATCATGTTCCACACTGCCATCTTGTCAGTGGGATGATGCAAGTTTCCTCTATTTTTAACTGTAAAAAAAGAAAACTGCTGGCACGGTACCATACACCTTCACACATGACACTTTCATATGATTTATTTCCTACAGTTTTAGGCCTCCACAAGATCTTGTGGAGAACTTATGTGATCATGCAGATGGATGCCTGGATGTCTGTCAGGATGGATGGATGGATGTTTACACAGGCGGAAACTTATTCATTAATCTACTCAATTGACTAAACCACATAGTGAACATTTAATGTGGCATGGCCATAGAACATGAGGCCATGTGTTCTATATTTATGGTTGGGTTAAGGATATTAATGAGTTCATTTGCTTATTTTCAATAAAATGGTATTAAACACTTTGTGGAGGTTTATAATCTTATATGCACTGCATAATTTTTGTTCTGTGGGGCCCATGTGGAGGTCCTTGTATTGGCCCTATCCTATTACGTGTTACGTGATTATTTACTAGTGCAAATTTTAAGTCATATATGGTCAGACCAGATGTGTTTAATTCATTTTCATGGTTAATATAATATTCTGTTTTCCATGAAACCACACCATATGTAATCAATAATTACTGTATGGTGTATATTGTATAATGTTATTCTTAGAACAGCTCCTCCTTAGATGTGCAGCAGAGAGTGTATTGAGTCAATCCCACAATGCACCAGTTTTGGGAAATTTTACCTCAATAAGGTCATGTGATCCTACAAAAATCCTATTCTTTTACATAAAACCCTGACTTTTACACTCATTTTAGACCACAAGGTGCTAGTACTTAAAGATTTTTTTGCATTATCATGAAATATCTTGTGGTTCTTAAACCTCAACACTTTTTAACCCTAAGCACGAAGTGTTTAATACAGTACAGAAGGCAATTGCATTGTGGGATTGATTCAAAACACCCTCTGGATATGTGCAGTCAACAATGCATAACCAGAAGGGGCAGGGGGAAGCTTCCCCCCTCCTTTGGGGAATCTTGCCTCCCTGAAAATTAGCGCTTTTCTTCACCCATGCCAATTTACATGTGAAAACAACATAGGCCTATATACTAACAAATTTCAATATATGCTTGCGCCCATGAAAATATGTTGCTCCCCTTACCCCCCCCCCAAAAAAAAATGGTACACAACTGGCAGTCAGTTGTGTAGAATGGAAACACGTTCTCAGGTGAGTAGTAAAAACTATATAGAAAGAAACAAATTTAGAGCTTCTTCCAAGTAGGGCGTAGTCTGGACAAGAGTTTTTTTTAAACGGACCTAACTTCCTTGTGCATACAGCCCAGGTGTTTTACAAAGCTTTCCCCTTTCCAAACCACCCACAAACAAGATATCTTTTTTGATCCCTTCATAAGTTGGAGACAGGGTGTCACCAGCCAAAATTTAGTGGCGGGTAAATTTGACGAAATATGCTTCAAAATACTGAATCAATTGCAATAGTAGCATTTATACCTGTTTTAAGGTCCAATTGGGCATTTTAGAGCCGGGCGGCAAGGCCTATAATTCCTTTGAGAGCCGGTTAATTTGGCTTGAGTGCGGTTGCTATTCCACCCGGTGCGCCCGGCATAGTGACAACCCTGTTGAGAGATAAATATCTTGCTAAATATAATAAGTACTTGGAAAAAAGTTTTTAGAGGTGTGGGAATTTGGAATTATCTAAAAAAACAATCAGAGATCCAAGAGACATTTTTGATTACCTTCATCTTATGATGCCTCTTATTTGTGCATGAACAGGATGGGGGGTTGTTTGTTTTTAAAAGTGACAAGAGCAATAAAAATGATTATGGATAAAACATTATTTGAATGAAGTATTTTGTATTTCTCACACATATGTAAAGATGCATTTTTTTTTAGTTTTTTTTTTGTCATTCCAATTCCAAGTGTGCATGTCCTTAGTGATTGGTAAAAAAGTCTGTGATTGAAAAGTGAGTGAGTGACCAAAAGAGTGAGTGTGTGACCAAACAAGTGAGTGTGTGACCAAACAAGTTATTTAAAAAAAAATGTCGGGTCGCCAGGGCATACTTTTACAAGAAAATAAGAACAACATTAAAAGCATTTTAAAGGAGTAGAGTTTTCTAGTTTTAAGTTGCACTTTGATTAAGAAACTGTATAAAAAAAAAATCCTATAGTGGCAGAGAACTGCCATTTTCTCGGATTGACCTCTCAGCCACAGACGTCGCTGGTCACCTAAACTGTGACTTAATGTGGGCGCTTATTCATAGTTCGCTGTGCGACTGACGGGGCCATGATGATGATGATGAGTATTACAATGAATCTCCTACTGATTAAAGTGATGTTGATACATGAGCATAGGATGGCATTAGAACCAATCACCTTGTTGACAAACTTGATCTCCCGTTGACCTTTTGACCTTGTGTTGTGTGACATTTGACATCACCATAGTTCTAAGCTTTAATTAACATAGGTTCACCTTCCTGTCATTTCAAAAAAAGAAATTAGAAAAACCGCCCAATTGGGCGCAAAATGTGTTAAAAGATCCCCCACAGTTAGTTATAAGCTTTACTTTTAAAATAGGTTACGACTTCCTATCCTTTCAAATAAAAAGAAAATAGGAAAAACGCCCAATTGGGGCGCAAAATGTGATAAAATGAACTCCCCAAGTTATAAGCTTAATTTAACATAGGTTTACACCTTTCTGTCATTTCAAATAAAGAAAATAGAAAAAACGCCCAATTGGGCGCAAAATGTGTTAAAAATGAATCCCAAGTTATAAGCTTTAAGTTAACATAGTACACCTTCCTATCATTTCAAATAAAGAAAATAGAAAAAAAAAACGCCCCCAATTGGGCGCAAATGTGTTTTAAATAATGAATCCCCAAGTTATAAGCTTTATTTAACATAGGTTACACCTTCCCGTCATTTCAAATAAAGAGAATAGAAACAAAGACAAAAAATGGGAGAAGCACCCAAAAAAATGTGGGTAAAAAGGAATTCCCAAGTTATAAGCTTTAAATTTAACATAAGTTTTTTTAATTTATTGTTTTTTTTCGTCTTTGTTTCTAGTTTTCAAATTACGTAGATAGAAAAAAAAGCCCAATTGGGCCGCAAAATGTGTTAAAACTGAATCCCCCAAGTTATAAGCTTTAAGTTAACATAGGGTACAACTTCCCCGTCATTTCAAATAAAGAAAATAGAAAAAACCCCAATGGGAGCAAAGCAAAATGTGTTAAAAACTGAATCCCCAAGTTAATTAACATTAAGTTACACCTTCCTATATTTCCAAATAAAGAAATAGAAAAAACGCCACCTTGGGCGCAAAATGTGTTTTAAAACTTGAATCCCCAATGGTATAAAGCTTTAATTTAAACATAGGTTTACCACCTTCCTGTCATTCAATAAAGAAAAGAAAATTAGAAAAAAAAACCGCCCAAATTGGGCGCAAAATGTGTGTGTTTAAAACTGAAGCCTCAAATTCTAAGCTTTTAATTTAATGTAGGTTACACCTTCGGTCCTTTGTCAAATAAGATGTACTAAAACTGGGTCTTAAATAATTACTCAAACACAATACTGGTTTAAAAGCTTCAATCATTAATAGTATAACTCTACGTGGCCTGATCTTTTATTATAACTATTACTATTTGTACTCAACCTTTATCTATCCCCGGCAACGTTTTAACACAAACTCCCATTCAAAAGCCACAGTCTTTCACAGAGACTACTTAAAATCAAAGAAATGGTTTTAGCGCCATTTCAAACATGCAATGATGTTATTCTTGTCTGAAATTGCATCACATTTACACACCCAACGCTAAAACTCCAAAATTAAGAGTAGTACGTAGATCATTTTCATCAAAGAAACATTAATGAAATTGACCTTAAGCTACAGAAAACGACCTCTTCGCTAATTTGAGAGCAGTGGTTTATATAGTGGAGCGATACCGACAAAAAGATGTGTGACCAAAAAAGTGAGTAAGTATTAAAGTATGTTATAGAGGCCCTTAGTGAGGCCAAACGTTCATCAGTGGTGGGCTGATTTGGCTCATGGGACCAGTTGAGAAGCCATTTCTGAGAGATTGAAAATATTTTCTTTGTGATGATTGGCTTATTAACAGAAAATTCAAGGAAAAGTATTCTTTCAGACTTCAAGAAGAAAAAAACAAATATATTCCAGCACATTGAATTTGTGACAAAAGATTAAAAAGTCTTTACATAGCCAAATCAGAAACACAAATTATGAATTCATGAAATGTACAGTCTGTTGGTGCCATTGTTAATTTGAGTATTGCTTCAAGAATTCCTTTGTTAAGGCGGATTAAGCTTCACCACTTTGTAAGGTTGGTAGTAATCTGCATATCGTATATCATGCAATCACTATATCAGAGATGGTGATATATGGCCCTCCCTTCAGCGCGCACTTGTTGAACTGGAGAGCTTGGTTCCCTAGTAACCTTTGATTGGTTCAGTCCTTGTTCATCAATCAAATACACAGAAAACCTAATAGTGTTTGAATCAGGGCTTATAGATGAAGACTCTAGACCTCGGCAATTGTCGCCATTTAATTCAGATTCAAATACACCACAATTACATAAATAGCCATGTTTTCAACGATGTGGTACTCATATAATAGATTATACCTTTCAAAAGTCAAAGGACTTACCGCCATATTTGAACACATTCCCGTGAGACGATATGACAGTGATATCATGGTGGTTAAGGCAAGCCAATTGATCAACATTTCAGAGGTTATTCAAGCTCTTCTGCCAATGGAAAATGAGGAAGCACAATTCAAATGCACTGTGCTTGAGAATTTTCAGATTAAAGCCTGATTGTGGTTTCAATTTTCTCTTATATGATTTTCATTCAACCCACGTCTGCGTTTACAGTTTTTCAGTATCTGCATTTTCAGGTTTTCTTGGTCTTCAAGGTTTGCCCTTATGAATGAAAAAGGCCCCAACAGCACCTAATCAGTTCAAATGTGCTACAAAACAAATTTGTCACACATGTCAAAAGATAATAATCTATTGCTCTTTCGCTAACCCACGATTTCTAGAAACTTAAAGCCACTATCAGTGATTGCTTACTAAATAGAAAATCGGAAAAAAATCAGCAAAAAAATCAGAGTTTTGATGTCTGGGAAACAAGTATAGGTTATCCCTAACATACCCCACAAATGATCTAGGACCAGAAGATGCACCCTAATAAGGACAAAAATCCGATATTTTAGGGCATTAGATTAGTTGTCAGTTTCGGATTCCTAACAACACGTTATTATGGAATGGAGAGTCGTTATTCTTTGTTGAACACTGGCGTTTCTTTCTTTTCTGCACAATTCTTACAGTTGGAAAAAGTAATTATGAGAATTCTACAGGCTTGTCCTGCACATTTAGGATTAGTTATTCCTGCAAATGTCAACTATTGTGATGCTTTCGGAGAAATCGTGATAGTGTCTTTTAAATGAAGGTTGCTATTTTGAATCCAGCCAGGTGCACCATTAGGTTCTTTTTGTGGAGCACATGTTATACTTCTTCGGGCCTGAAAATGAGATGAGATGTCATAGCTTTAATGCCAGCCTTACACGTGCGAATCGCAGTATGTCGCAGCTGTAATCGCAATTGTACAAAGTCGGCGAACGTGCGCGATATGCATGCACAAGAGCTGCGCGGGAAAACTGTGACACATTCATTAGTTCACGGACGGACAACGTCTATCCTGGAAGGACCATGTCGCCATGTTTTAGGTGTGTATGGATGGATGGATGGATGGCAAAGGTATGTATGTGGTGTTATATGTGTGTGCTAAAATATTAACCCCACATTTTAATGTCCATATCACTGCTTTTAACTCTTCTTATTATTGTCATTGGATTTAGTGAACATAACAAAGACAAGAGAAGTGCCAAAAAAAGGTGGGGTTTTTGAGTGGTTCAAAGCTGGCTGGTGTACAAAGCCCACTTGTAACCTAAATGTCAATGTTCCTTGCCTGGGTTTGGGGGGATGGTGGGGAAGGGGAAGTAAAATTATTCAGTAGACAGAGAAGTGGTGGGCATATTAAAATGATTCCAAATTAAAAGGTGAAGATTTAAACAGACCAAGGCTTTAGCTTTATTATTTTCACAGCACATTGTTTTAAGGTTTTGCAACGAGAGATTTTAAATCATAACAGGGGGTCCCGAAAAATGTTTAAATTCTGATTGGGCCTGGGTAAAGCTTTATATCAAAAATATTCCCATCTGTAAGGATTAAGTCGAGAAACTGTTGCTTTGGTACAAAAAATTGTGTTGAAATTTCTAATTTTCGTATAGGAGCAAAAACGAATTCCGCTATGTTTTCTATTGAAAATGTATGTAGCATATTACAAATCGCCTTTGTTTCATTTAAGCTATTTTGTAACCAAATAAAGGAAGGGAATCTATTGCATGTCTCAATCTTATATGATATCACTACATATAACAAAAATATGGATGACTTGAAATCTCTCGTTGCACCTTTAATGTGCTGAAAAAAATTGCTGAATTCGGGGACGTGTTTACCAACTGTAAGTTGACAGGAAAATGAAATTAGTGCTTATGATAACTAATACTGTAATACAGGGTATTCCTGACCTTGATCAGTTGGCCTCGCCACTCAACCAATCAAACCTGAGATTAATTGTCCCCGCCGAACGAGGTTCGGAACGGGGACTATGAAATGAGCAGAGTCCGTCCGTTCATCCGTTCGTCGTTCTGTGACCAAAAAATGTTAACCAATGTTGTATACCATTTATCTGAGTTCCGTAAGGGTGACAACGATGTTGTACACTTGGTGGAAAGAAGCGGGTGGGAGTTCTCGACCTAATTAGATGGTGGCCGTGAAAATGATGCTAATTAATGACATATTTGCATAATTTATGAGAATTTCCTGCAAGGCCGGTTTAAAGCTTTCTGGAGTTCCGTTAAGGGCGACAATGATGTAACTTGGATGGAAAGGAAGAAGACTGAAGAGTTCTTGACTGATTAGATTTTGGGCGTATTTGGGCAAAAATTGGTAGGCAACTGAGTAATTAATATGCAAAAATCAGCGTAATACTATATTTTGCAACGGTACATTGGATACTCAAAACTCCTGAGATGCATAATAGCCTTTCATGGGGACACATCGTTTTTGCATTTGAAAGATGTGATATATCGCGGCTTAGGATGCACAATGAAGCTACATAATAAATATGCGGAATTGCTTGTATATATGAAACGGTACCATCGGATAGGCAAAAAATTCCTTCGCTACATGAGAATTATATGATTATGGGGAGTGGTCCGTGCCCCCGGTCCCGGCTTTTTGATGGGGGAGGGGGTTGGGTGATTGGGGAGGGGGTGGGTGGGGGCGGAGGGGGGTTGGGTGGTTGGGGAGCGGTGTGGGGAGGGCTGTTGGGGAGGGGGTGGGAGGGGCGCGCGGGGGTTTGGGGAGGGTTGGTATTGCGGGGGTGTTGGGGGGAGGGGGTGGGTATTTGCGGGGAGTTGGGGAGGAGAGGTGGTGTGTGGGGGTCTGTTGCATGGTTGTTGGGGAGGGGGTGGGGGGAGGGTTGCGGGCTTGTTGGGGAGGGGGAGGGGGTAGTTTTTGGGGGTGGGGGTTTTCGTGGTATTGGGGGAGGGGATGGGGGGTTGCGGGGTGTGGGGAAAGGGGGAGCGTTTATAGGAGTATATTGGGGTAGGGGTGTTGAGGAGGTTGTGAGGGGGTGGGGTGGTGCAGGGGTGTTGGGGATCGAGATGGGGTGTGGGGACGCATTGGGGGAGGGTGGGGACTGCGACAACTATTTCTCCCGGTCTTGCGTGCTTCCCAACACCCTTCCTCCGAAGGTATACCGCACTCACCCTGGGCCCTCGACTCTTCGAAGCGGGAGCCCCGGAGGAAGGGCCGCAAGGAGAGCCGGAGGTGGCGTTGGGGTTTGCGGGTGTTTAGAGGGTGGTTTTTTTTTGGGGTGTGGGGGACCAGGGGGGTGGGGGTAGGGGGGACGGGCGGAGTGGAGCTGTTGCGGTGGTTATTGGGGAGGGGGGTGTGGTAGGGTTTTGGTAGGGTTTTAGGGTGTGAACCGTTGTTTAGGGTCGGATGGGTATTGGGTAGGGTGTGAAGTTGCATTATCACATGTTAGTGATCACAACATTCGGGGGAAAGGGGCCCCCGGCGGACAGATTTGAAGAAGAGAGTGGTACTACATACAGTAGTCGTAAGGTATGTACGAAGTAAAGTAAGTAACGTTGCGACGTAATCTCCTCCCCCCACCACACCACTCCCCCCGGGTAAATACGATGTCGCCTTGTTTTCATTAGAAATCTTGATTTTTCATGTCATTTACAAAAGATGCTGGTCTGCGGAAACATTTTCCAATATGATGCTACAAAGACATTATACCAGTTATCCAAAATTATTTCTAGTATTGGCTATTATTGAAATATAGCACCAAAGGGTCATTCCCTGATCATCAAAAGTTATCAAAATTGCCACTATAGGACTTAAGAATAAAACACTAATTAAGTGGATCATACCTTTAATGTTCACATTAAAATGGTGTCTTATAGGAATTGAAATTTGGGAATTAAGTTTATAATGTTGGTTTGATGGCCTTATGAAAAAAAAAAATTTGTTGGAAAGACTGGGGAATTCTTATGTGCATATCATTTTTGTTAATAAGATGATTTATATGGTGACATTGCTCTTACTGGAAGGCATATTAGTGAGGCGGTTTGTCAGAAAATCATTATCTTTCTCTCAAAACCAATTTTGAATAACAAAGTCCAAATTGGGGCAAAAAAAGGAAAATCAGAAACTGTGCATTGCAGCAAGCACATTTTACGGGAAAGAGAAATAGGTCAGAATGCACTAGAGAGGGGGAACATTACGTTCCTGCACATGAAGAGTGAAGTGAAAATGAGGACTATGTTTCATAGAGGTTTTATTTTTTCTGTTTCAAAATGGAGTGACACGGCAAAATGTTGATCTGCTCGAAAACTGAAAATATTTTCCACACACAAAAAAGATGGACTTGTGCAAGTGATAAGTGCATAAGGTCGTATATACCACATGGGAGGAATCGATTCCCTTTCTTGTGGTATGTGGGGACTTGACTATGGGATTCCATTATAATCATTGTTTCAACCGTAAGTTGCTCAAATTGGTGGAACTGTGAATAATGTTAAAATGTAAAAGTAGCAAAAATGGTATTTCCGTCGTGAACCACCAGGTGCTAAATTTGGACTACCTTGAGGACATTAGGATTTATAAATGACAAATGAACTGTGCTAGAATTAAAAGAGAGTGACCCAAATTGCAAAAAAAATGATATTTTTTGTCAACTTTTTCCACTCCCAAACAATAAGGCAATATAAAATAAGTGATAAAATATGTGCTCCTTCATGAGTTGACAGTGCAAGTGGCTTTAAAAATGTTTTTTAGCTTGTGTTGTTATGTAACAAGGTGCATTGTAAACAATATTCAGCCCAAAAAATTCAAGGGCCAGACACAGTCTGAATTAAGAATTTGTTGGAAGGACTTGAACCCAAGCGTGGACTGTGTCGGCCAGGAGTAAAATCTACTGTTTCGAGATTGTGGTATTGGTCAATATCTGCCAAACCTCTCAAGCTTGTTGCACTTACATGAAGTGTACATATCTCTTGTCCAAGTAAAATTTTTAATCCATTGTAACCAAGGGGTGAAACCCATTACAAAACCAGTCGTCCGTGCTGGGCGCTGACATTTGATATAGCACGGAGAACTTATTAGTTTGGGTGCTTGTATACACACATAATGTCAATTCCGATACCACAATCGCCCAATATCAGTTTGTTGGAGTTGGGTGCTATGGGTGGTTAAAATTTTGTCCTACCCATGGCCACCACAACGAATGAAATGACACATATCAGTCTCTTGATTTAATAAACCGCTCAATGAATACATCTTTTCACCTAAGGCGCATGCACTATGCGAGAAAAAAAGAGTATCTGAGCACAATGATCCAGGTACATTATACACCTGGGCCACCTCTAACACATACATTACTTGGTCTTCATACAGATTTAGTGTATATGCAAAAGCGGCACCCAGTATGTGAAAGAAGCGGAGGCAGCCATGGCCATTGCTTTCTATTGTGGTACTCTATGTTTTCTTTGTGGTCGGCAAAAACATGCGAGACGGGTGTAGTTCTAAAGATTACGGTAACGTTTGCCTCTCTATCTATATAGAAACCTCTTTGATTGTAATCTCACATTGACAGACCTAGACAATGAATTTCATTCCGCATTACATGCAGTAGTAGTAAACAGCCCTGAAGGAGAATCAGTTCAGTGGAATATTGTTATTAATACAATTATAAGTTAAAAAAACCTGTGCAATGGATTTGATATCCTGGTTTAGGAATAAAGGTTGCTTAGCTGATTTATGTGATGTGTATCTACTTGATATGAGGCCTGGCCATGGCACATTGCCCCAATCAAGTACTCGTGGGAAACAAAAGCGGTTTTTGATGGTAGAAGCAATAATCCATCTGGTATGCCCATACTATTTCAATACTCTGCTAATATGATAATTAACCATTAAAATGGCCGCGTTTTTGTTTATATCTTGGGAATGAAATGGATCTGAGGGTCTTCAACTTTTAGGACGCCAATGAGAAAAAACAGTCTTTCATCTGATAGAAAAAGTTACTACGTAAGTAAATCAGAGGGGTCCCAAAGATATTGGAAACACGCACTTTAAAACATGGAACCATTAGTCCTATGTTCTGCGTTTTTTAGAAGTAATCAAATGTTTGTGATTAGGTGTTTTAAAGTGAATGGAGACTTCAAAATTTATGATTTCTTGGTCCTTCCCTGACATCAAATTCAGGATTCCTTGCATGCTCTTCCCACACCTGTAATCTATTTGCCCATTAGTACTTGGTTGGTGTTTGCGTTGCAAATGTGAACGCGACCAAAGTATTTCTGCGCGCTTTTTCTCTCTCCCCCTATAGGGGGAAATTGCATTCAAGCTGGTATAGTGATGTGATTGACTCAGGATGATGAAACAAATACCCACGCTCGCCTTTGTCTACATGGGTATAATACACCCGCCTACACATAATAGCTATATATGTTGCATATCATTCTTATGTTAGTTTGCAAGTTGGGGCGATATTATATATAGGCAGTGTCACATTTAATATAAACGGCAGACTGGGCCATTGCCCAAGCCTGCATATCATCCCATTTGTGAGTGGCTGAATAACCATTGAGCACGTGCAGCTTAGAGCATGTTCTGTACCGGTTCAAATGTGAATCAAATTTTCATTTGGCATTATTTTTTTGACTGCCTCACACAGGCATGAATGTTTTTCATGTTAGAGGAGACGGGTTTGGTTCGAGGTGAACTTGCAATGCAGCTACATTTCCAATGTACCGTTTGGGGGGGGTTGTGCATTGTGGGGCCCAGAGAAATTGTTAATGTTGTGCCATAGATGGGGTAAGCAAGGTGTCGAGCGTGTACGATCCTAATTCTATTTTACATTCGCGGCCTGTTCTAGTTTAAAACAAGCTGGTAACCAAGCCAATTAAAATTCAGGCACGTTTTATTTCACTACGATTTACCCAAACTGACTGTAATTAGATCTGTGCAAAACCGTCCTAAAAGAGTAATGGGTCGTTACCACAGTAATTTGTACAGATAAGTTTTTTTTTTAAATGATACACTACTGTTGGAGGGTGATGTGCTTGCATGGCATTTTAACCCGCTGCCGGTATTTTTAAAATTAGGGGCGCTCTTCAAAAAATGGCTCGATATGCTTTAATAACGGTGGTAGGAAAACTTAAAGTATAAATCCATATTTGCACCTATGCCAGTACGGAGTCTCCATTATCCCGCAAAACCAGCATAAGTTAGTTGTGTATATTTGCAGTGCTTTACCAATGCCTGTTAATAGGGAAGTGTGTTGTTAGGCATGGACATCTTCTGTTACTTGGACCTTGCAAACTGGTACTCTCTGGAACATGCGTACAGGGTAAGGTCTGATTTGGTACTGAAAATACATCCATACCAACATTGCATTGTGTCGTGTCGTATTATAGTAAACTTACAGATATTCTCGTATTACCGATGTACACACATGCGTACGTGGGGTTGTATTTTGGAGGTGTTGGTGAGTGTGTGGGTGTGTGTATGTGTGGGAAGGGGTGTGCATAATGTAAATGTTTGTATATGTATGTATGTATATTTTAATTGTGTGGGTTACTGCAAAACAGGTTGTTTTCATGTTAAATTTAGTCAAGGGTAGTTATTCTTAGGTTTACTGGTGTATAGGAGTAGCAATTTCAAAAAACACTAATTTTCTTGGTGACATTCAGATTGGCCGTAACCCACTCACCGAATAACTGAGATCATAGGTTATTTGTTGGAAAACACTTTTAAGAATTAACAGTTCTATAATTAACAACGTGTGATATGTGTGTGATCGACGTAATCGTGTAGAAGGTATAACCCAGTCAATGTGCCCACCTACGCACACATGGCTATATTTAGCCCGGAAATCACCTATATATATTTATATAAACCCACGGAGGTTCGATTTATTATATTAATGTGAATTAGTTACCGCTATGTGGTTTTTTTTTTACCATATTCTAAAGAGAGTCCAACAAAAACATTTAAAAATACTGAAATGAACTCAAGTTACAATCAGCTTTCACTTGGTTGAAAATAATTTAGAAGTTTACTTTGTATGAAAACTAGTGGAAAAAATGCTTTATTTTTATGACTGTTAGTAGATATCAGTGACATCACCGCCCCCAGTCCTTGTGCTTAGGGCATGCTTTTTTAGCAGAACTGAAAAAACACATATTTCAATTCATGTCAAATCATCAGCTATGAATTTCCGACAGAAGCACCTAAACAAAGAATCTCAAAAAAAAAATGTAAAATAAAGATTGATATTTAACTTATGGATTAAAGCACTGTCTTCAAATGTACATAACAAAGTGCCAGTGCCATGTTGTAAGATGAGGATGTCCATTGTGACAATTCTGACCAAGAATAGATCGCAATAGTGTCCAGGTCTTACAATAAAAAGCATTTTTGATTTTTGTAATGGAATCATTCACTTAAAAGTCTCAAACATTGACAACTGCAACCTTATGTACCGTAAAAGATTTGGCAGACTACATTTATTACACTCTTACCATGTCTTGAAATCCTTTTGGGAAGTTTATTTTTAGCTCCATGGCCCAATAGCTGATAGCCTTGTCCATTTCCTGGCAGAAGAAGTCCAAATTTTGGTGTTTTTTGTACAAATTTTTGTAGAATCTTAGAGTTAAACGCTGTTTGGTTGGATGTTATGAGCAAAAATGTGTCCCATTTCAGTCTACCAATATTAATTTTACAGAGTATTCTATGGCATTTAAAGGTCACATTTTGGCTCTTGTATCAAGATGGATTGAAATATTGGCGTGAAACTTTTCAGATGGGGCATTGAGGTCAAAATCAGTCAAGATGAAAACTTTGTTTTACTAAATTGGGTCATCCCCTTTAGGAAGTCAAATGTCATTCAGAGATCATGTGAAGTCATTTTTTGAAAAATGCTCAAAATGCTTTTTGTAATTTTATGTAATTGATGAAAACCCTCAAAATGCTTCAAGAGAACGAACTGGTCATTCTTAAAGTTGCTTAGAGTACCCTCATTAATCTATGGTAAAGGTTACTCACAGTCCTCTAAGAACTACATTAGCCTTCCGAACACGCTTTTCACGCAATGCGTATATTCATACATCTGGTGCCGATGAAGTATGAACCCACCTTAAAAGGACATTGCCTGTTTTAGAGGTCAAGTTGTCACTTAGACTAAAAAAAAATCTAAATTGCTACTGAGCTTCTACATCATTGATGCTGTTGTTGACTTTCCAAAGTTAGCACTGTGAGTCCTGGGCTTCCGTATTGGTCAGAATAAGCTGAAGACACCGCGTTGGGGACCCCATGCAAGTTGATATATTTTATGTTTTAGACAAATCTAAGCAGTGGAGACAACTTTGACAAGTGATATAAGTAGGGACTGCAAGAGCTATCATCTGTGCCAAAATCGGACAAATCCATTGCGGGAATATTGTACTATAGGCCTACAAATGTTATAATTTGTATGCTATAGCACCCTCTTATGACCCAAAATATATTTGCCCGCAGTGAAATTTTATAAAATTTACACAGGATTTGAGTTAATTGAATAAATAATTCAAATCAGTTGTCAAAACTGTGTCGCCATTTTTTTGTTTTGTTATCCTGCGTGTTGTAGTCATAAAAAATGAGGACCTTAACACACGTGTGAAGAGAGCCTAAATTTGGACAGTGCATTTTACTGGTTATGTGAAATGAATACTGGATGTATTAACAATAGAAAAATGCCGTGCCAATAGGAAGGGAGTTGTGCTCGAGGTGTTACTTAAAATACCTGGCCTGACATTTAATTGCAAAGTAAGTAAAGCTGTTGTGGAGAATTAATCTCATAACAAAAAAAAAGACTCCAGTGCATCTTGTCAAACATGTCTGTTTTGCGGTGGCATCTCGTCCACGCCTTTCATTGACATAATTGATAAATGCGCCAGCATCCTCGCACCGTGCACCTGCCACGGCAGCCTTATCGCAATTGTATTTCTAACCACACTCAAGGTCAAGCGTGGTTTATCACCTGTACTGTGCTCGCGATACAGGAAGGGCTCTCTTTGGTTAGGTTTTGCTCGTAGACGGGACTATCGATTTTTGGGGACTGATGAGCTTGGTGGTTTTCCTGTTTTGGGTTTGGGTTCCATTGACAGGTAGCCTGTCTCTTTATTTGCTCTAATGCAGGATAATTAATTCAAATATGTTTGCTGTACTGAAGTAGGTTCTGTTTGTCGTTTCTGTGTGTGTGTGTATGCTTGTGTGTGTGTGTATATGCACACATGTATATGCGTGTGTGCATACAATGAAAAAGTCTAATTTAGTTAGTAAAAAAGAGCTGTTGAAAATTAGGTCTATGTAGCCGGAAACATACCTTTTGTGTTAACCCAGTTAGGAAAAATCACAGCGCCATATTGTTATCACCAAGACCAGCAAATTGAACATTTTTCAGCGATAACATAATACAGTTACAGATGGCATTAAGGTCATGATAAAACTGTCAACATCACCAACAAGTGAATTGGAAGGAAGCTCAGCAATGCTCTATCGTAAGTTCAGAATGTCGGAGGTTTTCTTATTCAAAAAAGGTCGTAAAAGGTCACATGCCGTATATTCCCATTAGAGGTGATGCGGTTCATCAGTGTAGCAGTGCGAATGATTCCATATGCATCCCACATGATAACTGTGCTTTGTTCTTATAAGTATTCATTGGGATTAGTTTCCATTAATGTTGTTTTTCCAATGGGACGCGAGGCTGTGACATCGGCTCATTAGCAATGCATTTTGGAGTCCCATATGTGTTTAAGACAGCATCCACAAAGCTCAGAACACAGATCGTCCACACATGAACACACTCAAGTCTTTTCATCTGCTCTGTGTAGAGTTCATGCCAAATTCAGCACATGTGCGGTCAAATAAGTTGTGCTGCTTGAATCACTGTTAGTATAAGATAAGAAAGACTATTTCGATGTGCAGGTGCAAGAAGGTCGTAGTGCAATAGCTGCCATGTGATATACATCGGTGTGCTGTATTAGATAACTCTCGGTTATCTTCCTTGAGTCAGTTTCTTTTAATATGATTCTTCAGGCAATGCATTGCCTGAACTGTTTCAAGAGCCACACCTCTCGGTTATCTTCCTTGAGTCGTTTCTTTTAATATGGTTCTTCAGGCAATGCATTGCCTGAACTGTTTCAAGAGCCACACCTCTCGGTTATCTTCCTTGAGTCAGTTTCTTTTAATATGGTTCTTCAGGCAATGCATTGCCTGAACTGTTTCAAGAGCCACAACTCTCGGTTATCTTCCTTGAGTCGTTTCTTTTAATATGGTTCTTCAGGCAATGCATTGCCTGAACTGTTTCAAGAGCCACAACTCTCGGTTATCTTCCTTGAGTGAGTTTCTTTTAATAATATTCTTCAGGCAATGCATGCCTGAACTGTTTCAAGAGCCACAACTCTCGGTTATCTTCCTTGAGTCAGTTTCTTTTAATATGGTTCTTCAGGCAATGCATTGCCTGAACTGTTTCAAGAGCCACAACTCTCGGTTATCTTCCTTGAGGCAGTTTCTTTTAATATGGTTCTTCAGGCAATGCATTGCCTGAACTGTTTCAAGAGCCACAACTCTCGGTTATCTTCCTTGAGGCAGTTTCTTTTAATATGGTTCTTCAGGCAATGCATTGCCTGAACTGTTTCAAGAGCCACAACTCTCGGTTATCTTCCTTGAGGCAGTCTCTTTTATATGGTTTAGACTAGGCCTCAATCAATGTGTGCTCTTGGCTCAACTCCAAAGGTACCCCTTGATGCACTATGCAGTACCTACAATATGTATTTGTGAAGTATCGAACCACTGGTGGATAACGGCGATGTTTACTTAGCAGTACCCATCCATTAGAGTACTTTGCAGTTGCCTGATAGGTGACTGACAGGTACCCATGTAAGCCACCAGTAGTGGAGACCTCTGAAGCTACTCACGGGAAGTACCTTCACAGGAACTCCCCTACCAGCTGCCTAGTGGAGCAAATTGGACCATAGAGGGCACCAACATTCATTTTGTTACACACTTTCTGATCATTCAGGCTTAGTAACATCTATATTTGAGGTGAGATCACCAAAAAACCCCTATAAATGACATTTGTGTAAAAACTATAACCTATGGACAAACTATAAATAATGGGAACAAAGTATATAAAAATAAAAGCTCATTTGCATGGAGTACCCATGCAGTTACTCCCGCATGGTGTGAATAGTGGTTAAGCTAGCGTGTGTACCGAGGTGGATGGTGTACCCCCACGTTGCGGCCAGCGAGTGGGATCCATGCGGGGGGTACTCCGCGGATACGTAATAGTCACTTCAAAGGTACTTCCATGCAGAAATTGGTTGTGTATCTTCCTTGCGTCAGTTTCTTTTAATATGGTTCTTCAGGCAATGCATTGCCTGAACTGTTTCAAGAGCCACCAACCAAAGAATTGGCATATAACCTTCTTGCACTTTTGCAGCATGGCCAGTTTGCATTTTGTCCTTTTGCAGCCAAAGATGCAGTGTGTTAACTTTGATAATGTCCCTCACAGGGAAAAATTTCTCTTTTTTTTTTTTATTTTCATTATTATTTATTATTTATAATAAGTTTTTTTTTTTTTTTAATATTTCCATTTTGCAAATGGATGTATCTTTGTATTAAAGGCAGTGTCAAGGTCAGTGCTTTTATTTTTACACAAAAATTATGATTTGCACCAGTTAAAAATGCATTGTGCTTCTATTCATACCAAGATAATCCTGTCCTGTATTTTTTGCTGATTTAAAACAGCTATTTGACCATTTTTAAGTCACAAAACGCACATGGGTCTAATGGCAGGAATAGGCGCGCATCGCATCGCGTGGTGAATTTTTAACTAGCAGTATGAAGCGGAGCCACATTTTTAAGCGTTTAAAATTTACTTTTGTGCAAGTGCATCTTGAAAAGATAAAAGAATTTTGAACATGTAAACAAAGCTGTAATTAGACTGACATTGCGCTTCTTGAGTTCTTGAGTTAGAAGCAAAAGATGTTTGATTCGATAGTGCATAAATATGCATTTCCATTACTTGCATGACATACTGAATTTTGAAGTTCAAAGATAAAAGTGAATTGAGAAACAGAAGCTTGAAATGTGTGAACACAGATTTTCTCAATGTTCACTGCATCTGTGTGGGTGTACCTGTTGGCTTTTATGCTAGTTGACTTAAAGGCCACTATCAGGATTGATCAACCAGAAAATTGAAAAAAATCACCAAAATTAGATTGTTGCATGGTTGTACAAGTTTAAAGGTACAGACCCAACCAAGTTATAGAACCAAAAGCAAACTAATAAGGCCAAAGTAGGATATTTTAGTTCATTGCTGTCATACGGACCACTTACAAACACGTAATTGAATGGAGATTCATATCTTTGGACAATGTGTTTTCTTCCTTTTCGTCAATTTTTTGCTTGGAAAAATATCGTATGGAATCTACCAGACGTATCTTTCACTTCAAAGCTATTCCTGCGATTTCAAATATTGATCTTTCAGATGATCAACAGATAGTGTCTTTAACCCCTTGGCACCTATTTGATTTGATTGGTTGTTCATTAGGATGACTGTAATTAGACAATCAGAGACATGCGAAGAAAAGCTTAAGATGAATACAGATATATAGAAGGTCTATTTTGATTGGTTACTCAAATGTCACATGTTAGAATCATGTAGTGCACCAATTGCAGATGCCGTACAAAAGGTGGTAAACATTTACGGTTTAAAAGGAATTGGCTGTCATAGTAATTACGTAATGCTTGGTAACTGACTTGCACCAGGGCTAAAACACCTGTATTGTTTTTTATATCATAGTTCAGGGCAAAAATTGAGCATGAACCAATTTGGAAGGCAGAGGGAAATGGATGTCACACTACCTGTATGTTAGCCAATTAGACAAGAAGGTAAGTCAGGATGGTTTGAATTAGCTGTCGTAGTGATTACGGTACTGCATAGTGTCTGGCTCACACCTTGGCTCCAACACCTGTTGGCATGCAAAGGTATGCCATTGGATTATGTCGGGATGATTTTGATCATACTCCGGGACAAGAATAAGACATGAACCAGTTGCTAGGGCACGGGACATTTGACGTCACACCGTCAGTAAATTAACCACCTACATTGCGGTAATTTCACACAACTAGCAAGAAAGGTATTGTTAATGTAGACACCTGCTAGGTAACTACCAGTGGGTTCACCCTACAGAAGTCAGACTCAGCTGGTGATAGTCTTGAGAGCATGATTGTGCACTCAATGCTTAACATAAGCATTGCATGAAAGCATGTGTGAAAGGCTATGTCAGCTGGCATGTTATTCTCATGTATACATATGAAGAAAATTCCTATGGACTGATCACAGTGGTAGGGTATTGTAAAAGTGGAATATTTATTACAAAATTTGCCTGACTTGGTTCACAGTATTCTCAAGACCTGAAATTGAGGAATTGTTTTTTGACACATCCATGCTATATCTTAGTTGAGGGGTTCTCAAGTGGCCAAACCGGCCCACCAAATGATGACGATTGGCATACCAACTAGCCTACAACATACAGAAAAGATAAGAAAATTGCATTTGGCCCTCGAATGTGTGTCTTTCAAAATGTATTCGGCATTCTTTGGTCCGTGGCCAAATATAGTTCAGAACTCCTGCCTTAGTTTAATTCTAAGTAAATGTTAATCCGGTTTTGTACTGTCACAAAGATGCACAAAGATATTGGTACTGTGAAAATTAAAGCTAAGAGAGAGAGAGAATGAGTGTAGATAATGCATCGATGTTTATTCAAAGAATTTGCCGTGATCTTGATTACGCATCGTATAAGCCGATGCTGACTGCACCAGATACAGGCCTCCCTAATTGTACCCTGCTACCAGAATATTTTTCTGAGTGGCAAATGGCTTTTCAAGTAGCCATTTTCAATGCATCAGAAGAGGCCTGCCAAGTACTATCTGATGTTGCAAAATTGTCAGTGCTACCTAGACTCCTGCGCAGAACACGTCATGCCGCGGACTGTCGGATGAGTCGAGGTTGCAGTTGTGGTAGAAGGCGGCTGGAGAGCAGATTATGCACAGGTTTTGAAGTGTCTCTGAAAATGTCAATGTAGTCTCTTTCACAGAATGAATTCCCCCAGGCTTTAATGTTGCAAATTCTTGGATGTTTTGGATGTTTTCTTCTCTTGCGCATAAGTTCATTTCAATTTTCCAAAGCTCATGAATTTAGTATCCAGGGGCGGATTGGTAAACATCTTTCCAATATGAAACTTATAGTGCAGTTTGTAGCAGGCAAGGGGCATTTTACGGATCTGTGTTGTGGCTGTGTTATGTATCATGTAAATATTTTTTTGACCAAATAAGCAAATGAAGACAGTGTTGCCAGAGGTGTTTTTGTTGTTATGATATGATTTAAACATTCAAATCCTAGGTAATTTGTTGTTAGAATAACAAACAGTTGCAGGCATAACTGTATAATCTCTTGGCACATTTTGAATATCTAGATCAATATCATGGTAGGTGTCTATGTTGTCCTGTGTCGTTGACGGCGCACTGTGTCGGCCCTGTTTGCGACCCGGTTCACTGCAATCCAACCATCATTTTGTACATGTGGTTGGGGGCAGACATTGCTATGTCACAAAGATGGCAATTATCTTTATTCCCTGTGCTATATTTACAATATATCACATGACTTCAGCCATTCTGCCACAAGCCTCATCCTTGCGAACTTCGGTGAGCACACAAAGGATACGAGTAAAGTTCGCGGCTTGTATCAGAATGATAGCGTAAATAATAACAAACATGGCGGCCAGGCGGCTTCCTTAAATTGTCTACTGTTACGAAAATTAAGCATGAAAATGGTGTTTTCTTTGCAAGAAATACTCCAATGACCATGAATCCATCTGGTACATCTTATTTAGGGATATTTCATTATATGTGCCGATAGATTAATGCTAAAGACCAAAGTTTCGCCGATTCCGTTTTTTCCATTTTCTAATTAAAAGCCTTAATTTATATGCATCTAGGTAACATTTCAATTTTCTTAAACTAAAAACACAACATTATTTAAACTATAAACACCAGGAACAAGCACACAGGAAGTATGCCGAATTTAGCATTAGATTTACCGGGCGATTTCAGTGAATGCGGCAAAAATGAAGCTTACTAAGGTAATTTTGGGTGAGAATTTCAGGAGATTTTAAAGCATTTTGTGACTAAAATTAGTTGTAGGATGAATTTGAACCATTATTTTGTGTCAGAAATCAGAGATAACTGGAAAATCCCAGGTTTTTTCAGGCCATTCAGGTTTTTCCGTGAATTTTCTGTTTTAACTTTGGTCTTTAATTAATGCCAATGAATTCCTTTAAATCTGCTTTGTGGACCTGAAAACATTGTAGACCCTATTGAGAGGCTAATAACCTGGGCTGGACCGATTTTAACTGATTTTATACACTCTATTTTTCCCAAAATGGGTAACAAGCTGAAACAATTGGAACAACAGTGTGAGGAAGCAAGCATGAAGCAAGCAGTACAGGCATGCAGCATTGCCTCCCACTGGCCTAGTCAGATTAAGTACAGGTGGCTGTTCATCATCTCATTACCTTCTTGGTCATCCTGCTTAGATTTGCTTTTGGTCAGATCAGGTGGGAAGAGAAAGGAAGTGGTTACTTGCACCATCTTGTTTGCGCAAGAATTTATCCATTTTGTTTGTGGGCAAAAAATGCGCAAGCTTTGGAAACGAGCAGGATTTTTGTCCTGTGGCGGTAAATTGGTCACGGTGATGCTTGGGTGGTTTCTCTCAAGGGATAGAGTGGGTTAAGACTGATGAGGGTAGTGGTGGTGCGCAGATGGAAGATGACGCAATGAAATTATTTGAATTTGGAAATGTACACACTGGTGAAACTGTACCAGTTGTGCAAGTGTCAGTGTCAAAGTTCAACTGTAGTCTACTTGTGGCCACGCATGTTTGATGTATAGTGCATTTACATCAGATAACTGCCACTAGAAAATCATCAGAATCGCTTTGCTTTAATTTGGTGATTGCTGGTTAAGTGCACTAAAATGTAACATTAACAGCTCTTATTTAAACCGTGGGTAGTGAGAGGCAATCAAATTGCACGACGTGTTGGCTGCAGTGAGACTTGAACCTACAACCATCAGAGTTCATTGCTTTTATACACAGAAGCACACATGCCATCACAAATTAAATTTGACATTTTGTATTTGGTGGTATATTGAACCACAGTTTAGACCACAGGAATTGCGACCAGAGTTACAACCGTGATATGTGGTGCAAAGGTCGTCTTTGCAAATATGGTAATATTTTCACCATATGAAATCGGGGAAATGCAACTTGGTCTGGACATACGCACACCATTCATCTTGTAGAACAGTATAGGTTTTATGAAAGGAAAACATGAGGGAGGTTGTTTTAAGCTCAAGTGAAGGGAATCGTCAATAGATTATGACGTATCACTCACGGTATTAATTAGCCCTGGATCCAGTGAATGGAAAAACAAATCTAACTTGACATGTTATTGGTGTAGCACGCAGTGAACTCAGAAAGAAAATGATTAGTGGCGGCCGCGACCCCACACACAAATTAGATAAAGACAGGTTTCAAGCATGAACCAGTTTTTCATGTCGCCCGTGGGCACAAAAGTGTCACCGATTTTGGCAGAGCGTATCGGACTGATAGAATTCAAAAAACGAATATCAGGGCAGATGTATAGAGCAGGCATTCTGCATTGGAGAATAACAGTCTATTCATGAGGAGATAGCTTTTTTTTTTTATTGAAGTTGAAATAATGTTAGCTTCTTCAAAGTGAGTGAAATATATGTCCATTAGGAGGTTTTGAAGGGGCTAGTTGCAATCCCCTTTTGGGTTTTGGGAAGGGAACAGAATGATCATGTAGCGTTAGTGTAACTAAGACACAGTTTTGTGGGTTGGACATTTATTCAGCAACTGTTGTAATGGCATAACCCAACCTACCCTAAGTGTGTAAAATATTTATCTTAAATATCCCAGATTTTATGAATGCAATTGTGCACCTCAAACACAAACAAATTATTAATCTTTGTTTATTCTGTACTTGTATAAACCACAATCTGCTGATTTTGAGACGCCATCGCTGTATGTCTATTTGCGGGAGACGATTTGACAAAGTTCCTTAAATACCTCATTTTTTCACTATTTGGTGGTTTGTTTCTACATTAAATCAGTTATATGGAATTGTACACACTTATACCTGGTTTGTAAGTTTTAAAAAAATGCATTTCCACATTTTGTTATTCTCTCGCATTATCGCTTCTAATCCCTTTAATTGGCTGATAACAACTTAAACATGTGATATCATTGGGAAAGGAGGGTATGCTTAGGTATCTCTGCTAAGTAACTTGATGTTTTGTACTACTGACCCGATTATAGTCCCATGCTCGAGTAAAATCCCACCCCTAAGTTTGAGGAAAATTTCAGAAAATTCTAAAGATCCGTTTATTATCCCATGCCAAAAATTGGCCTACACTGACTGCAAAATTCGGAAACCTATTTTCTTCAAACAACAAATCTTTTTATCCTTGAATTCAAATGATATGCATTTTCCAATACGAAATTCCATATTTAATCTTTTGGTGAATTTTTTGGTGAATTTGTTTTCTGAAACGAGAAGAATATTTTGAACAAGGTCATGTGTAGGGTCAGAGGGCACCTAATGATGGCAGCAAATCAATAGACTGATTGCAAATTGGTTCAGTTTTCGCTCCTATTTTGTTCATTTTTTGCTAAAAAAATCACTAAAGTTACATTATAGTCAGTAATCATGGTTAGATACATGACAAAATATGAAATCATCTTCAGAATGAGGGTGGAAACTACGTCGAAAAACAGCATTTTTTCAACATTCTGAGTCTTCAAAATTTGGAAGTCATGAAGTGGCTGTATTGTGTATGTGGCGAGTAGGCCAAGACATTTTCGACTCCAGCTTTGGGCAAGATTCGGGCATTATCCCACCCCCAAATTTCAAGGTATTTTCAGCTTAAAAAAGGGTGGGACTATACTCGGGTCATTACGGTACTTAAAGATGCAGATATTATTCTATTTAGTTTGGCAAGAGGTGGTTGGGACACCATTGCAGTCTTAACCTCTGATTTTTTTATGTGAGATATTATTCGAGATGTTCCTGAACTCATTATAAGATGGTAACACACTCCAAGGACTTCTTAGCTCATTAGCTGTGGTATTGCTTAACTGCCATCTTTATCTTTGTGGGGGATATGCTTAATTTACTAGGAAACAGAATCAAGGCTACTAATTGCTCACAACAATTTGTTCAGTGATGTGAAAGAAACACTGTGTCTCTTACGTAGAGTATTGGGGATAACATGTCTTTTTTCCCACAAAGGATTGGGATTGCAGGCATTTGGAGTTAATGAGAGGGAATTCCTTTGTGGACAAGGTCCCAGGGATATGGGAGGGGCAGAAGGAGTTTTCCCTCTAAAATACCAGCAGATCTTACCTGCAGAGCAACTGGGACTGATCGGGTTCTTGTGATTGATCACTTTATCCCCAGATTAGCATGCTGTGATCCTGCAAGAGTGCTGTATCTATTGTGGGGCTCCTTTATATCAATATTTTCAAACAGGAAATGATACAACATATTCTGCTCAACCTTTTACGGTACATTTTTTCCCTAACTGAACTTCCAGTCCTGTGATAAGCCATTGTATTAGCCCGGAGAAGAGTAGAGGAAGTGTGTTATCAATGAAGATGCTAGTATACATAGCCCACTCAATAAAAGTGAATCATATGTCACTAACCAGAACTATTATGGATTATTTGTACCACTGACTTCATCCTGTGTAAATTTTACGAAATTTCATTGCAGACAAATATATTTTTCTATAAAATCTAGTTTAACACGTCTCTGTATGGAGAATGGGCATATAGAGGGCGCTATAACTTACAAATCGTTAACCATTGTAGGCCTATATGACAAGATTCCTGCAATCGAATTTTCTCATTTTTGCAGAGGAAATAGCTCTTGCATGTCCCTACTTATATCAGTTGTCTAAATTGTATCGCCATTGCTTAAAATTGTTCTAAAAATAAAGGAAACGATTTGCATGGGGTCAAACAGCTGTGATCTATAGCCAAATACAAGGTAAGAAATCTATTGGGGTCCTATATGAAATCACTACATATAACACAATATATAGATGCCCCGAAATCTCTCGTTGCACCTTTAAAAAGATGCAGAATGGTGCTCCATCTTGATGGATGGTATGCTTGAATAGGTTTGAATAAGTCTGCAGATAATGTATAATTTGCAGTTCTCTTTCAAAGACCAGGAGAAAACTTACGATAATCTATTGATAATTTGCAATATTTAGCTTTTGTTAGAAATTGCAAGGTGGATAGGGAGAACCATTTGGACTACAGGGCGGGGGAGGAGGTAAAAAAATGTGTTCATAGTTCATGCAACGTTATAGATGGATCAGTTGACAACATGTCCTGATGATGATGGACACTGTCAACAGAAGTCCGCACTAGATTGCCTTTGGTCTTAACATGGAATCTAAATTAATTGATGGTGGGTTTACAGATTTTACTTAAATATGTCGGCTAATAATCTGAAAGTATAAGGTGGATCTCCTAGCTAGCAGATGCTGCAAGGAATTGGAGGAAATTACGTTTCCTTTTTGCCAGCTTTGTGAACATGGAATTCCGGACTATATTGTGATGACGTTCATGCATCTTTGACTGTAGCTTCACAGTAAGATGCAGCAAATGCCAAAATTGACAAATTATTTGTGGAAGTCTTGCTAAAGTCAAACTGTGGTTTGCAACTTGAAAGTACATCAAAATTTTGGACCAACCAAAATGTAAAAACAGTGCTTGGCTTAGTGAGTTTTTGCTCGACCTGCACCCTACTTTCTAGAAAAAAGTAACTTGTAGTTTCATGTGTGTACCACTATGTGGAGTATGTGCTGTAAAGTTACACCAGTTTTGAGGTTGCATAGTCTTGAAAGGTATGCTTGCTGATGTCCTCAGAGTCAAAGCATATCATATTAGTGTGGGATGTCAATAGACCATTTGCACGATCCCCATAATGCATCTCGTATTGTGCCCATTTCCATCCGGAAACTTGTACCAGCCTTAAGTCAGCTAAAAACATACGGTTAAGAGCGTAATATCAATACTAGAAAACTTATCCTATCTGTGTTGTTGCACAGTTGAACTGTATTCGTCTGGCAGATGACAATTGGGGCACAGTTACGATCGAAAATGCCACATTGTGTCGTAAATTTCAACATCAATGCCTCGCTTGTTTTTTGTTGCTATGATGTTCTTCTACATTTCTGTAAGATTAACTTAACATGAAAAGGTACTTTGTATTGTAGTTTTAGGCACTGTCCGGCGACGTAAACGAACAACAGAATATTTTGTAAACATGAACCTCCTGGACAAGTTTCCGGATGGAAATGGGCACAATACGAAAATGCATTATGGGGAGCGTGCAAATCATCTGTGAAACAGGTCCCATAGGATTTTGATTTCCTTGCGGTTTAGGATTCAATAGGCACCAGACTGTCAGAAAATGATGGAGTTTAAATTGCTTCCCCTTCTTCAAGGGAGGGGGGTGGGTGTTAGTTAGTACAGGGAAAATTTTGAAATTGAGTCAAATTGTGTTTTAATGTACACTGACATGTTCATCTCTTTATAAGGATTAAAAAGTATATATTTGCCTAGGTTTCAACCTATAGTTAGAGCAGTATAGCCCTAAAACAGTTCAAGGTCACTGGGCTAAATTTACCCGATTCTCAGAATTTGTTAGAACTGGTGACAAGTTGTTTGCATTGTCTCATAGGATCCAAAAATGTACTATTTAAATTGTGTAGCATTTGTTTGGATAATAATATGGCAAAATGTATCAAGGGTCTACATGATCTTTGAGGGGTCGCCAAGACTTTCCCTGGATGTGGCAAATGGTGCTATCACCGATTCATTTAAAATGCATTTTGTGCTTCAGCAACAAAATAAATTTAGCATGAAAATCCTACTGAATACATGCCATACCGCACTTTATGCACTAGCATGGATCCAGAAGAGCATTGTGACATCACTAACTTCAAGAGTAGGCAGATCATACATGCAAAACTAAGTCCTGTTAACATAAGGATGTTAATGCTAATGTAATTTCCTTAGAGTGTAGGGGATAAAAAACAAAGCCACAGTTTGCAGATTTCAGTAATTTTGCTGGAAAAATCATGACGTTTGGGGACAACCGTCACTTCCTGGAAACAGGCCAGTGACTTACATTACGTGGAAATCAGTTCCTATGAGGTCATTTTTGGGTACTGCAATGTCACATCTTGTGTATCTTCATTTTTAACTGATGTGGTAAAGTCAGAATTGCTTTAGTCTACATTTTTATTAGTAAATTTCAGTGAGATGATAATACGTAACTTCTGACTGTTAATTTTTTGTATATCTAATTTGATGAGTGTGGACTTGTTTAAATTTGACCAGATGATTGATAAAAAATGAGGAGTGTTTTTCTGAAACAGTTAAATTATCCTGCCCGTGTGTTATGAGGCAATAGCGAATGGCCTGTGCATGTACTGTTTTCTGATGTCTACATATGCTTGGCATCTGTCAATGCTATGGTTCTTGCATTCCAAGTCTTGTTTGAATTTTTGATAGGTGTAGTGGCAGTCCCATCTTCTTGCATTTGGACCTTTAATTGATTTAAAAGTAAGTTTACAAATAAGCTTGAAATATATTTATCTGTTTAAGAATGAGAATAAAGATATTGTTTTCAGGCTGGGACTATGTTGTATGGCCTGATATAACACATGTTAATAGTTTTGCATGAAACAACTTGGCCTGCAGAAAGGTAGCACTAATGTTCTATTTTGAAAAATACAACACATTTCCTGTGTAAATTCAATCTCTTTTCATCAAATATATTTATGGAATATTTCTAGCAACATTTTATCCCACATTCAAACCAATATTGATACTAATGAATTTTGATGCTTTGCTTTAAAAAAATAAGTGCAGGGGCCTGTTAACCTTTTTATAAGTGTGTAATTTCTTTTTAGGAGTGGTTTGTTAAAAATTTCTTGCAGAAAATACTCAGGCGGAAAGTTGGAACAAGTATATCAGAGATGTAACTTTTCCGGAAATTTCCGGATTTTTGGCCATAAATAAAAAAATCCGGAAATGTAAAAAAAAAAAAAAAAATCTTTTTTTTAGATTTTTATTTTTTTTTCAATTTCTGAGATCAAATTGTTAATGATAAAGGTAAACTGCATCAAAAATCCAAGTTAAGTACCAATTTATTTTAGAGAAGGGGTGTTGTACCCTAAAATCGCATATGAAAATGCGTTCCATTGAGATTTTCAGGATGCTTTGCTAAAGTTTGGCCTTCCCATCGGTTCAGATTTTGGATTTTTCAGCAAAATGGGACTACCATCGTTTACATCTCTGGTATATGCTATAGTACCACCAGATACACATTTGTTGAAATAGGCAGGCAAAACCTAATTTTAGACAAGCGTTTAAACATTGTGAATTAAAAAAAAAATCTGGTACACCCAAACCCCACAGGACCTCTCAGTGGTAGAGCCACTCAGACAAGGGCAGGAATTCTATAATGATTGATTACCCATGCAGCTATAGCCATTTCCCTATGTGGTTCATAGTAGCTAAAACGGTATACGCAACGCCATGCAAGTCATAGTATAGGGTAGGCGAGGTCGCTCCTAACGGCGCCGTCATTTGTTCAACCAAGCTTTTTTAAAACCGATTTTACGGCGAATGGCTAATTAAGCATTTAAGGGAGGTAAATTGTTTTTTCTTCCTTTTTGTACTTTAAGAAAAAAGGAGAGAGAAGGAGAAGATAAGGCAATGAGGTATTTTGTAGAAGGTACTCATGACTTATTCATGTCTGACAGATCAACGCGAGCAATAGCACTGTCTGATTTGTCATGAGAGTGCATTTTCTATTAGAAGATGTTTCATAATACTGCCTTGACTTAAGAAATAGGCAGTACAAGAATGTACCAAACCAAGGGTATAATCAGTGCGGCGCCAGACCTCTTTTTGGGTGGAAACGGTGGGGGGGGGGGGGGGGGAAGGAGGGGGGGGGAACCGGGGGGGAAGGAAATTCTGGGGGGGCAAAGTTATCAAATATTTGGAAGACCTTTTAAACCAATTTTGGCCCCAAATCGCTGATTTTCCCAAATTTTGGGATTTTGGCCCCAAATCGGCGAATTTTCCCCAAACTCCCATAATGTCTTTCACCGGGGGGGGGGGGGGAGGGGGGGGGGGGGGGGGGGGAGTGGGGCCAAACTAGGGGAAGAAAAAAAAAATTTGGCACACACTGCACACACTAATCTTCATGGATTCTCTTGATCTAAATTGGTTGTACATTTGAAGATATCACTGATAGTGGCTTTTAAGAGTTCCTTGAGATCATCCTGGGCCCACCCCATAATTCTGACCCAATTTGCACCTAAAATGCAGGGGACAAGACTAGAGGCATTATATGATAAGATCGTCCCAAGCCTAGGAACAAAATTGCCATCAATTAGATTTTTGGCCCATGTCGGGGTAAGATTCCCCAAATACAGCAGAAACTTGTGATGTTGAAAATGTTCAACTTTCCCATACTAGGACTCGCATTGGGACTCAGCGATCAGTGTCCGCAATGAACTCTCGGCAGATGTTATTGTTTCAGGGACCAAATTAAAATCATATCTGTCATGTTAGGATGTATCAGTTGAGTCGGTCTACTACTTTGACTGACATTTCCCAGTTCCAATCAGTTCAACAGTTTAACGTGGGATTCACCATTTCGAGGCTAAAGGTTATGGCTGACACGACGTGATGATGATTATACCAATGACATTAAATGTATAGATTATCACTCGTTCTGTCTGTTCATACGGAAGTGCAAATTATTTTTGAAAAAGAAAAGAAAAAAAACACCCTTGGAGATGTTTTGAACCTTCTTGTTTGTTTTCAACAATACCAGAACACAGTTTAACTGAGTTACTTGGAGAGACAAGCAACTCAAATTTTTACAAGAGATTTTCCGTTAGAGTCAAACATTCCATTTAAAATGATTTCTGGAGGGACAGCAAATGAAAGTTGAAGGAATAAACAGCCATTTGAGGAAGAAAAAAAAATCAGACCGAAATAATCAGTTTTTGTAGATCTGAAAATAAATGGTTCAGATCCCCACCTTTTAATAGGCATCTAAAGTAATTTTTAAACTTAAATATGCGTGATTTGGATCTAATTTTAATAAACTACCTTGGTAGTATCCTTTGAAAGTTGGGTGGCTGATCATAGTCGGATTTCCTTGTGATGTGTTCTCACTCACATTCAAGCATTTCCCCAAATCAGTCCAGCTCTTTAGGATGGTGGAAGCAGAAAAGTGTACTCAAGTGGCCCTTAGGAGAGTGTAAGTTAATGAATGTGGTTGACCACATTTGATCATAACATCAAAATGAAATATATCCTGGGCATTAAATTTCACAGGAGTAATGAGAAAAATTTCTGATACCAAAATCTCAATTTTGATGGAGTAAAGTTGGGGACGTGGTAATGTTGTTGTCAATTGGGTCAACCCTTATAAGCAGTGATGCAAAATTGTATTCTGTGTGAACTGAATGTGTACACCTGTGCACATGCTTCTAGTGCAGTTGAAAAATTTCATTTTGGTAACTATGATGTATCAGTGCAGGTATTTTCAGTTTTTTTTTTTTTAAACTTCTCCAGCATTTTTCTAAGTCACACAATTTCACGAGTGAATTTTTTAAGGGATACCTGGGAAGTAAAATTAAATTGACTATTTCTTTTTCAATAAAATGGCTGTATTTGATCTCCACAGAGTTAAAGGGGCATTTCGTGATCCACAGCCTCGTCTCCCCGACTTACCTAAAAAATGTTGAGATTTTTATATCATCTGAACCGTTAGCCTTAGTAATCCACATGTGCCCAATCAGAAATTTGCAATTTTGTATTTTCTTTCCGTAAATGGACAAATTACAGCACAGTAGCCTATGAGACCGTGGGAAATGAGCAATTGCTCATAACACAAAACCGCAAGATCGGGATCAGCTCAAATTTTGAGAATAAGCTTTTCTCAAGGATATCTAGTGATCAGTGAATTAAACAGCAGGTGCTAAAATCATGAAATGCACCTTTAATAAAAGATAGTTGCAATTTGGTTTATGAGTGCGATTTCTAATAACATCTATTTACACCACTTATAAATTCACTGAGGAGGAAAAATGAAAATTGTGCTGGATAATTTGACATCCTTCGACAGCTGCAAGATCTGTGGATATATTTCAGTGAGCCTTGTGGTGTTTTGATTAGTAGTCAATCAACATTCATTTGTAGCTCGTATCGTTTGAATTATCGTGCGGTTTTGATATTTACAAGTGGTGGGATTTTGTTAGTAATGAAATATTGCAATGAATAATTCAGGAGCAGAGATGGAGGGTTTGTAATTGTAAACCGATACATGTCTAAACAAAGAATTGTTTGTTTTTGTGATAAAATTGTGCAAAAAGCCATAGTCAAGCAATTTTATGAGTACAAAATACACGATCTTGTGTCAAATATTAAAGTGCATGCTTAACAATGCACAATTTTGTAGTCTGATTTCAATCCGATTCAGCTTATTTTATTATCACAGGGAGCATGTATTACAATACTCCACTGTTGTGAAAGAATCAGGGGTCTTTTTATCTAACCGTATTACAGTGGAACCAGTTTTGCACAAAAATCATAACATAAAATGTTTTTCATGTCTCTTGCATTTTTATGTTAAAAGTACTTTATAACACTAAATCCTTATAACACACATTGAAACATGTGGTCCCACAGAGTTTGTGGAATATAAACCCTATGCCAGATAACCTTTTAGGCTTGGTTATATAAATGCTCTTGTTAGCAGAGTATGAGTTTTCTATTGTATTTACCATGCAGTGCATGTAGTATAATTACTGGGCATGTCTGATGGAATATCTGGGCCATTCTTTGGTCATGTTTGTGACCTAAAACCTTCTGATGGTCACACATGTGACCAAACTTTATTTGCCCCCCCCCATGACAAAATAACCAATCAAGATAAAGTGGAAACATTATTTTTGGTTAGGTTTAGACTCAAGGTTATTAATAATGTAAAAAGTAGTAATAGATTGGTTATGTTGACAAAACAGCATTGGGTTGAAAGTAAAAAAATTACTGGTTTTAGGTCACACATGTGACTTAAGAATGGCCCATCAGCAAAACAGAATGGCAGAGAACAGTCTGTTGGTGACATACAGCAATAGCATTTTACAAAGGTGCTATCTACAGTAAATAGCATTTAAGTTCACACAAAGTGTTGTCATGCTATCTGCAGTAGACAGGAGTTTAGCAAATCAGAATTATATGCTACATTCCTCGCCAAAAGTCTTGGAACACTTAAGTACATTCAGGTGTAAATAAATGAATTCCTTCTTTTGCAATACATAGACAGGTATAGTTTACTAGCCAATTACCAATGCAATGCAACAATCTCAATGTTTGGAAAGTTGGGGGTGCTCTTCAAAAAAAGTGTGGTGTTATTACTTTAAGGCTTGATGTAGTGGGCCATTCTTCGGTCACGTTTGTGACCAAAAACCGGCAATTTTTTTACTTTCAACCCAATGCTGTTTTGTCAACATAAACAATCTGTTATTACTTTTTACATTATTAATAACCTTGAGTCTACTTGACTTTGACTTCACTGCATAGGACGGGGTGTCCCTTTGCTATTCTCATGAGTAATTCTCCTCCATTCTGGTCTGCCCTTTGCAATAGATTCGGCATTTTGGAGGTCCAAGCCTGTGTCCTTGGGGATCTGGTCTTTCCAAAAAAAAAAAAAAAAAAAAAGTACATTCAGGTGTAAATAAATGAATTCCTTCTTTTGCAATACATAGACAGGTATAGTTTACTAGCCAATTACCAATACAATGCAATAATCTCAATGTTTGGAAAGTTGGGGGTGCTCTTCAAAAAAAGTGTGCTGTTATTACTTTAAGGCTTGATGTAGTGGGCCATTCTTAGTTCACGTTTGTGACCAAAAACCGGCAATTTTTTTACTTTCAAAAAATAATAACAGATTGGTTACGTTGACAAAACAGCATTGGGCTGAAAGTAAAAAATCGCCGGTTTTTGGTCACAAACGTGACCGAAGAATGGCCCATGTGATGCTTACAGAAACCAATAATTAGTTTATCATCAGTAGATGGCTGGCACATTAACAGAATAAGTGTGTGCTCATTACTGCTAACAAAGATCTGTTTGTCTCTCGTAAAAAAAAAAAAAAAAAAAAACTTTCCCTGGGATGGACAGTAAAGTAATTGCTCTATAGTTGGTGGGATCTAGTTTCTCACCTTTCTTGTATACTGGAGTTATCAGTCCCTTGCTCCAGTCTTCTGGAATTTCCCCTTCTACCCAGGCAATGTTGATTATTTTCATTTTATTTTATTTTGAGTCTAAGCCTAACCAAAAATAATATATCCACTTTCACTTGATTGGTTATTTTGTCATTGGGGGAAAATAAAGTTCGGTCATGTTTGTGACCATTAGAAGGTCACACATGTGACCAAACTTTTGGGGGCAACCATGACAAAAGTGGAAACATTATTTTTGGTTAGGTTTGGACTAAGGTTATTAATAATGTAAAAAGTAATAACAGATTGGTTACGTTGACAAAACAGCATTGGGCTGAAAGTAAAAAATCGCCGGTTTTTGGTCACAAACGTGACCGAAGAATGGCCCATGTGATGCTTACAGAAACCAATAATTAGTTTATCATCAGTAGATGGCTGGCACATTAACAGAATAAGTGTGTGCTCATTACTGCTAACAAAGATCTGTTTGTCTCTCGTATTGATGGCATCCAATATATTACCCAAACATACAACTAACTACTCTTGTGAACTAATACAGCCAATCTCCCCTGTAGAAGCCTCTATGCCCACAAGGCTGACACTACTGCTGTCTATTCTTCCATGTAGTCACATGGACTCTGTTATAGCCGTTGGGTTGCATGCATCTCGACGTCGGTCCTTACATGAATGTTTATTTATGGAGTGTTACAAACCTGAAACAACAACAGACACAACTGCACACGCACATGTTTTTTGTTATGACCTAGGTGTATGCAGGGGCCTGCCTATATTCAGAATATGTTAGCGATCGAGTGCCCATTAACCTTTTGAGTGATTTTTGCGGGATTTATTGGTGTGCGTCGACTCTCTTAGAGGAATCCAAAATAGAATATAGCAGGCTGTCGATAATAAGAGGTAAAAAAGGAAGATAAGTACCAGTACTCTTGGACTTAGGCTAGCAGTTCTCAAAAGAAGGCATTGTATACCTTCTTTTCCACTTTTCACGGGGAAAGAAATACTATTTGCATGACACACAGATTCTGTACATAGAGGCCTTAGTTGCGTTTTGAGTGTTTTGTAAGGACCCTTCAATGAGCCTCGCCCCTACATGTTAACACTCAGTGCAGCGCTTGAATTCAAATTATCAATTTAGTTCTCTGATGCTCTCTTTTCTCCACGGTATGGGGCCCATTCTCTATTCGTCTTGCTTTGTGTATAGCCCTTAGGAATGGCAACACCAGCGCTTTCGTATTTTTCTTGCCATGCCCCGATGTACATGTAAGGTGCGATGTTAGCCTACTGCGTGTTTGTTTGGTTATATGCAGGTTAAAGCAGCAAACGAGGCAGAGAGGAACCTTCAGGAAAATTGAGAGAAAAATGATGTTGCAGATTTTACCAATATTATTATTGGGAAGTGAAGTCTGATTCAAATTCCCCTGGACATTACAGATGTGTGCTTCTACCTTATCTCTGTAAAGATTTCCAGAAGCAGGCAATTTAACAGGAATGCACATGTTTACTGATAAACAGTATAAGGGAATCTGGTTGGGACTACGATAAATTAAAGCAAGTTCCGAGGTTTTATAGGCTGGTGGGGTGAAAGTATCAGCTTGTGTTCTATACCCCTATTTCAATATTTATGATCCAACATCAAATTACAGACCTGTCCATGTACTGATGATTAATATATATATTATAGATGATGTGACCTATGATGTCACTTGTTGACATTCAGGACGCCCTCTGTTGTTTTCTGGCAGGCAAAATATTACAGTAGTTTCTGTGACAGACCACATAAAATCTGGTTATAAATTACTTGCAGAATCTTTCCTGATCTAAATTGGTCACAAAATGCAGCTGGTAGCATTAGATTATTATGCTTGATAAGAAAGTTAGTATTATTTAATTCGAAACAAAAGTTACAGCAAAAAACAGAATTTCCCCATGCAAAGTATAGGTGCTTTTGCCTGCCAGTTTCTCTCTTACACCAACAGGGGGCGCCATAAACATAAACAATTTGTCCCATATATATTATTTGAATTTTAAAGGTGCAACAAGGATTCAAGTAATATGTCTTTTCTGTGATGTGTAGTGAATTCATATAGACTAGACAAGGCAATTAGATTCCCTACCTTTTTATTGGCTACAGAAATAACTTAAAATTGAAAATAAAAATGTGAGTGTATATGCTTATATTTCATAGAAAACTGGCTGATTTGCCTATTTGCTTCCTAATAGGGAAATTAGGAATTCACAATTTTTGTACAAAGAAAAACGTTTTCGGCTTAATCCTTTCAGCTGGGATATTTTTTTTATCTTTATAGAAAAAAAAAAAAGGATTTATATTTTTTTCTATTTTTTAAGTTTTCACATTTTTAAGGACACCTTTGGCTGTGAAATCTCTCGTTGCACCTTTAAGTGGTTGATTAGGTGGTCTGTGTATTATATTAACAAATCAATGAAGTTTTCATTTTATGTTTGCTATTTGCTGAAATATGGTTGTATTCCCAAAGGGGGTCTAAAACCAGGGTTAGCAGTGGCGTAAATTTCTTTTTGACATTGGGGGGGATGGGATTGATGAAAATTTATGAATGAAACAGGGTTTTACTGAAAAGACTAGCACGTGCGCGCGCAAAGCACGCTAAAAATGTTGCCATTTAGAAGCTAATATCGTTAAATGTAATTGTAATTAGAACAAAATGTGCGCGAAGCGTGCGGAAATTTACCATTTTTATCCTCCTGGCTTGAAAAGCAGAGGGAGATATTGCGAGGGTGCGAATGTCCGTATGTATGTGTATGTGTGTGTTCCAGTTTGGTTAGGTTTTCATATGTTCGCGTCCCCTCGAAAGTTAAGTCCGATTTCAACTAAACTTGGGGTTAGGTGCAATAGGGGTTCCTTCATGTGTGGATGATGTCAAAGGTCATGGACCAAGGTCAAAGGTCATCTGAGGTCATGTTCCAGACTGCCATCTTGCCAGGGGGATGATGCAAGTTTACTTGCTGTATTTTTAAACTATTATGGTAAAATATGAGGTTATTTTTGGTGAAAAACACATGAACAGGCATCAACATTGGGGGGGGGGATGATTGTATTGACCATCCCCCCCTCATCAAAATATTGGGGGGATATATCCCCCCATCCCCCCTGGTATTTTACGCCTATGAGGGTTAGTCCTTCATAGACGGACCTTTTTTCCATACATACTCTGAAAGTGCCATGTAATAGGTGAGAAAATTCATCACATGATGGGTTGACATTCTCGCTCACTCACTTTTGGTACCGTCTGCTTGATAGTTTGTAAATATGAGGCAAAATCTAGAGGAGAACTTGTTTTGTCAGTGTACGTCCTGGAATTGCCCCCCCCCCCTTATTGGAAGTTATCATCCTCTTCAGATTTTCTTAAGATTCTTAAAATGGCCCATGGAAGTGCAAAGGTTTTCCAAGAAAATGTAGTCCTAATCAGGATCACCTTGCATTAAATGGCTTTTAAGCAGTTTTCAACAGGTATGAATATTAATGAGACAAAATCTCACATCGTTAACCAGTGCTTTTTCCCCCGTAATGAAAATGGACACTTGCCAATGAAAACCACATTTGACCTTTACAGATGGGCTCAAGATGTTACCTGATCGGTGCACGAGTATGAAGCATACGTTTGGCCAAGTAAATATTGTGGGATGGTACTAGTGGCTCTTTTGTTACCTGTGTTTCTGAGCATAGCAGGAGCCAGATAAATGCCAGGAGTGGTCAGATGTTATGAATGCAATGGTGGAGTGGCCACAGGGACTCTCACACGTCACACAGGCAGGACAACACAAAATGACACCCACAAGTATCTGGTACCGGCACATCATCTTTGTACACTTAAAACACATATGGCATACAGCGGGAACCAGCCAAGCCTGATAATGATTTTGCATAAAAAAGTCAAGTCTGCTATCAATTTTATTCATAGGGAGAAAGCACTGTGGTGATATGCAATTTCCCCTCACTTCCCAATTTGAAAGCCTGATTTAGCAAGTAATGAGACGGGAACCAAATGGTGACATGGGATTTGGAAAGGTGAAGCGAATTGGAGAGCATCCCAGAAGGGCCCTCCTGGAGCAAGGGCCCGTGCCGAATCACACTCACATATGCCTCCCGTTCGCAAGGAGCCGAAACAGGCCCATCTCTTTGTCGTATCTCAGCATTTCGTTACCCTATCACATGTAATAGAACATTTTTCTCACCGGGGTATGCATAGATAAAATCCATAACTAATTGACAGATTGAGAGGGACATCTGTGAAGTTTACAATTTGTAAAATTAAACTTCAGTTTGAAAATTAAGTGTAGAGAGTCCCGATGCTTGTGCCTTGCAAGGTGTAGTTCTTAACTGACAGATTGCGGTTTTGAAAGCCAAGCACATATAACTCGCGTAAATACATCTTTCAGTTTCCTTCCCAAGTAATAACTGCAAAGAAAAGATAAAATGACCTTCCATATTCCCCATCCAAACTGATATGCTATTAATTTGCAACTCGGATAGCTTACCAGATGCTTCAGGTATTGCTGGAAAAAGCTTTTCCCACACACTTCACACTACAACCTGTTTCACAGTGATCTGAAGCTAGACACACACAGTATATGTATTAACTTCGGTAATCATCGGTTAACTGTTTGGAATTAGCCCTTGCCTTAAAGGTGCAACGAGAGATTTTACAAATCAGGTGCCCCTAAAAAAATCGAAAGTAATGATTTTTACCCTGATGTAAAGCTTTACATAAAAAATATCCCCATCTGGAAGGGTTAAGCGGAGAAATGTTTCTCTGGTACAAAAATTGTTAAATTTCTAATTTCGTAATTTCAAATACTAAATTCAGCTTATTTTACATTGAAATATAAGCAAATCAGAATCACATGTTTTCTCTCTTTTAAGACATTTCTGTAGCTAAACACAAGGTAATAAATCTATTGAGTGTCTATTATGAAATTACTATTATAACACAATATTTGATCTATTATGAAATTACTATTATAACACAATATTTGGGTGCCTCAAAATCTCTTGTTGCACCTTTAATTAAATTCAGTGTTAGTTGAACCCAGTTTGCTCTTTGCATGGTGTTGCCATTTGTGGGAAGAGCCTCGCACCGGCGAGAATAGGAACGGGAGCATTACACAACAGTAGGATCAGGTTTGATTCTCTCTGCACAAAACTAATGATCTTGGAAAGAAGTGAAAACATGGTTACATAACACGATTAATTAGCAAGAATAGGAACGGGAGCATACACAACAGTTGGATCAGGTCCAATTCTCTCTGCACAAAACTCATGACATTGGAAGAATTGAAAACATGGTTATGTAACACATTTAATTAGTCCAACCAACACCAGCTTAAGACTCTGCCTGCTATGGACGAACTGAGCAAAGGAGGATTTGTGTTTGTGTATAAACCTGTACACACACACATGCATGCACACACACATAAATATTTATATAGTGCCTTTCACAATGTATCAAAGCGCTTTACATTTATTCCTCTGTCACTAGAATATGTCAGCTGCCTTACAAATCCCCAAGGCATACTCATACCTTTGGGTGGCACTCAATGGACAATATTCCTAACAGCTCCCCATTTAGTACCTGGGTGGAGAGAGGCAAGCGAGGTAAAGTGCCTTGCCTAAGTGCACAACACATTGGCCTCAGCGGGACTCGAACCCAGGACCTTTGGATCATGAGGCGGTCGTTGTATCCACTGGACCACATACACCAGCACATGCACATACACACACATTAGCACATACATGCATGCACACATACACATACAAACATGCATGCACACACATGCACGCACATGCATACTTGCACACACAAACAATCTCAAACACAAAATAAGAAAGACATACACATACCCACAAGTAAACACATAATAAATGCACACACACACACCAAGTACACATACACCCAAATAGACACAAAGAGCCGCGCTTGTCCCGGCCTGCATAGTGTATGCTATGCATTACCCACTTTGTTCATTTTATAACACGTTATTGATTTGTCCTATATTTCACTCTCGCTCTTCTCTGGTCTGCCCGAATGTAAATTAAAAGCATGGTGAACCATTGTGGCAGCCATTTTGTGATTCCCACAACCTTTGCAACAGTGGATCAATGAGAGAGGCCAGCGAGGATAAACTGCCGATTGTGAGCCACTGGGTTTAATATAGCGGTGGTAAAGCGTTAAATGTCGAAGACATTTTTGGCAGTGTGGGTGTTATTGTAACTGTCATGCGGGTAATGGGGAACAGCAACAATATTTACTCGCTCGCCTCCTAGCATGCATGGACAAATTTTGATGTCGTTTTTTTTTTCTGGAGGTCGACATGTAAAATGAAAAAAAAAAACGGTTGGTTGATCAATTCGCAAAGATTGGAATTAATTCTGTGCTAATGTGCTGTTACGGATTGTACTAGTCAAAATAAATAATTTTGCACGACCGTTTGGTTGTTTATCTATTAAATGTGAAAGGTGGCGAGACATGGTTACTGGAATCTACTAGATTATCTAAGGTACTATTGTAAAACTGGATTTAGGTTGGTGTGCATGCGTAGGGAGGATAATGCATTGCATCATGCAAAGCTATTGGCACACATACACACACACACACCTAAGGGGGGTATGTTATACCTAGGGTGTATGTTTGTGTAATTACTGGGATGAATGTTCTGTTGACATGCATATTCATTCATGCACAGATATGCGCACATGCCACACCGCCACATTATATCTGTTTGTGTGTGCAAATGCTTTATAAAGATGAGTATTTTGTGTGAAAAGTTTTTTTTTTTTGTTATTCCTATTTCTTTGGCTATATTTTAGGAGGAATTAAGGATTTGATATTTTGGAAATGAACCTGTGTCGCTTAAATTGTCACTATGAGGCTAGAGTGGTTCAATTTACATGGCACAGTTCAGTAAAACTTCCATTGTAAGATGGATTAGAAAATTACACCCCCTGGTTTTGGGTATGATTATGTGATGCACAGGCACCCATCGTCATGATCATGTCATGCATGTAACAAGTTCAACCACTGAACTGTGTCCTTGGAGGATTAGATATTGTAACTCAGTGTTATACAGTGTAAGATAGCATCTTGTCTGAGAATTGTTCAAAAATTCTAAGGGAATATTTAAGGTGCTGTGAACCATTAGACATACAGCGATGATGAATCAAAATCGACACTAAACAGCTGATTGTGATTTACACCAGTACAGATAAACAAAGTCCACTAATTGTATTTAGGTCAAAAGTACATGAAATGGGTGCACATATTATGACTATTAAACGAGGGATATCACACGGAAAGTTTTTTTTTTCTCAAGTGAAAATTTGATATGTCACGTTGTTATGACGTCTCGTGATCCTAAGGTCAGAAATGCCTTTCAACACAAATAAATGAGCAATGTGCACAAGTGATCTGAATGTATATAATTAAACAGATTTTAATGATTGTAATTGAGTTCAAGGAATTTGGTATGTCCAAAAACATTACATAAATCAAAATTACACAATACAATTTAGACACTGATAAGTAAGTTCACAAGGCGTTGCAGTCAAACGATGATATGTCCTCTCAGCGAAGACTCACAAAATGACAGCGCACAAGTTCATACAAAAATCAGGTAATCAATTCCAATGGGAAGCTTCGCAGTCCTGAAGGTAATCTTGTCCAGCAGTTCAAGAGACGGGATTTCCCTCGACGGACAAATGGTCCATAATAATAAAATCAGGTAATATACCACAATAGGCTGTCGTATGTCCTCATATAGGACCACAAACTGGAACCCTTTTTGATTCCAAACGAAGCTATTTGGCTTAAAAGACGGACAATTTAGCTATCAAGCTCGGGCGGCATCCAAAATATGAAATCATGGCACTCGATGAGAACTCAAATCTACCATTATTGAGAGTAGGAACTAGCTATAATTATCACTGTATAGCTCCAGAGTCTCGTTCAGCTCCTGATTTCAAATGCTGGCAGAGAGTCCTTCCAGTGAGTATTTAACTACTCACAGATAAATTACCTTTCTAACAATAATTCATTACATCATTCTCATGTATAAACATAACCTTACACTAGCTGACCAATATGGAAGTCATCACCCGAATTACAGCATTCATATCTAACTTTGTGGGGGAATTCCCTAGGTTCTGCAATGTGTGCATCTCAAAACATAAAAAGTTTCTAAGTGTAGCATCCTTGGGGAATCCAACTTCCCTTATTATGCAATCTAAACAGGTGCACTTAGCATAAACAACTCTAAGGGGAAATCCCTTTTCTCTCTTTTATAGTAAACAAAGTGCTTTCCCGTGAGAAATCTTTGCTCAAATAAAATGAGAAAATAATATTTTTAAAGTAATCAGAAAAATGAGGCCATATAACACGTCATAGAAATAACCACTACAGAATTCAGATAAAAAGCACTTCTTGTCTTTAATGAAGAATTTCAAGACAACCACTTGCAGGTTGAGTTGGACCTCTATGCCAGTAAAAAACCATATCAAAATATGAATTTTGATGATTTTGTTGTTTCGGATCAGCCAAATCACTGCTTATCCCCTTTTCCGATAGTAGTAATGGGCATGTTATGGACTGTTTGCATTTTGTTAATCATGTTAAATAAGTTCAAATCTCAAAAAGTTGGCATGAGTGCATATAAAAACGAACCCGTAATATTTATTTGTATGCAGCACTCGTCAAACCTGATTACCACAACACGACCTTTATGAAAGAAATGTGTGAATTTGCAATTGCATTGAACATCTCTATTTTTACTCTGATTACCCCGGCAAGTGGGGTTTTGTTATGGCTGTTATGATGGACTTGGTATTTAGTTTTCATGTTACAGGGCCTTGACGAGCCGTTAATTTGATATTATGCTCGCTTTGAGGGATGTTTACCTTGCGATTGTCCGCCAAGTGTTGGCATCATTGTTGCCTCTAATGTTAGAATGTATCGGCCGCTATCGTGTAACGCTCCTTGCAAGAATTAGACCCAGGCATTGGAGAGGGTTGAAGTACAGTGTAGTTGTCGAGGATTTCTGTAGTTTTCTCTTCTCTATGCCCGGTAAACGTGGGTGTTGCGCTTTGGCCCTTTGATCACTCAATTATCAAGTAGACTATGCTCTTGTCTTAGAGACTCAAGTGTGATGGTGGTTACATGTAAGGATAACTTTTAGCCACCTCATTCTCTGAACTGATGTCATTGTAGTATTATCTTCCAAAGAGGCACTGGTCACAATGATATCTATTCTTATCGTGGCAGGGTTTTTTTAGTAAGCAAGCATACATATTATCGGTTGTTCCTTATAGAGAATGATATTAGATAGTGTTTATGCCGTGCACACATCTAGTATGGTTTGTAATTTTTTACAGTGGAGAAATATTTTTGCCTCCTTATTTTGCAAAATTAAATAGTTTCATTGATTTTTAAACAACCAAAAACTAATGAAAGCAATAAAATATTTTTATCGTATTGGCGCGATGGCGGCATCCACTACTCTGAACATATTGGCACTGCCCACCCCAATATGACATGATATTAGATAGGCAAAACAACATATCTTTAAAATAGCTGCTGATAAGGCAGTAAATAGTTGACAAATGCATTGCATCTACACCTTACAATACCCTCATATTATTGTCACTTATGGTTTTTCTTACTAGGCCCTAACAGTCTTTTGGTTTCTAGGCTATCTCCAGGCGAGGGAGGGGAAGGGGGGGGTAAAGGGGGATTAAAGCTAAAGAAGATTGGCCATCTGTGGTGGGATTCGAACCTGGGGCCTCCGGTGCACCATTCCCATTAGCAGGGATGCAACCCACGATTGGAGTCCGCTGGCCCGGCCAGCAATTTCGTGCCCATATGAGTGTTGGTACGATGACGTCATCGCATCCTTTTGGACTTTATTGCAATGGTTCATAGCCTCAGCTCATTGAGGTCTAGTGAGTTTTGGTAGTTATCTAGGGAGCAAAGGCGATTTTAAGGGTTTTTGGGACACATCTGCTGTCACAACATCATATACCGAAATGTTCCTGAAAGTCTGTGGAATAAAATCTGGTGAGCCATCTTGCAGATGTGGATTTTTAAGTGACCTTGACGCCACAGAAAGGAACAAAGGTCAAAACCTCTTTTCACCAAATTGAATTTTAAGGAGGTAAGGCGAAATTCTTTTCTTGAAAAACACTAAAGAAACACCTCCTATTTTAATTATACAACAAACACATTGTGTAGTCATGTTCAAAAGAACATAGGAAATAATTCTCTGCAATATGACCACTGATTTAAGCAAAGAAGTAGCAACCTTACCCTCACCAAACAGACCCCACACCCCATTTTCTGTCCACACCCACATTTGACTGCATGTCAAATATTGTCCATTACTGATTTGGGCCATTTCCACCCCCAGAAGTATTTTTTACACTGGATATTCTAGGAAGATGATTTAATCAACACAAAATGTATACCAGTGTATTCCGATGAATGTTTTGAACAAACAGTCAATCACAAAACTTCTCTGTGACCTACGGTTTTTTGACTTACGATGTCTAGAAACTTGCTGGCTGACAGAAAAGGCACAATTTTGGTCATTTTCCTTTTCCTCAAGTGTTTGGTTGGCCCAAAATTGCAATTTATTTTCATATTTTTGATCTTTTTTTGCATTATAAACATTTCTTTTACAACTGATGTTGTTTGAATATACACAAGGGCTTTAATTTAATGCCAGTTGTAGTATCTCAAGTCGGGCAGTTACCATGGCAATGGCATTACAACACCGCATTTTTTAGCCTCAGTGACTGAAAAATGGCTTAAAATAAGGGTTAAATTGTGGTTGCCATGGTAACTGCCCACCTGATGAATCTACAACTACACCAACAATAAGGCTGTTTGTACAACCAAGATATGAGTTGTAATAAACTTGTTTTCATAGAAGAATTTTGAATAAAATGATGAAAAATTACAAATTTGGTAGTCAAACTTGACACAATCACTCAAATCGTACACTTTAATGGTGGTCTGTGATGTTCAAGGGGTCACAGCTCAAAATCCGTAGGTCACAGAAAGGTGCTGTGATTTACTTTTTTAATCCTAACATCCATCTCGATACATTGATATACTTTTAATGTCAATTAAACCTTTTTTTAAAAAAAATCCCATGCAAAAATTACTTTTTTTGGCAAAAATGGTCAAAATCAGTCAAGGTCAATTTTTTACATAGTAATCAAATGTGGGTGTGGATGCAAATTGGGGTGCGGGTATCTATGGATAAGGGTGGGGTGTTGGTTTTAGGCTTAACCTGATCTTTAAATTGTATGAAATTATTTTTGAATTTATTTTACCCATGAAAATGTACAAGTGTCAATTGTATAGTTCATAAAAGAGGCGTTTCTTACACAATTTTCAGTAGGTTTTAGACATTTTGTCATATTTCTCTGAAATAAGTGGAAAAGAGGGTTGAACCTTCCTCTGGGGTCAAGGTCACTTTAACATCCGGTCTGCCAAATGGCCCACCCTGATTGTATTCTTCAGACTTCAAGAACCATATTGGTATACCACTTCTGTGACAGCAGAGGTGGCCCGAAACAACGTCTGCTCCCGAGGTAAGTGCTAGGTTAGTGTAAATATCTGCATAAAACCGTAACTGTGCTACTAGGATATAACCCGGGGTTTCTGACAACTTTGTAGGGAAATTACATTAAGAAATTTGAACTGGCTGCGATGAACTTGGAATGACAAAAAGTTTGGGCTGTGCATCGCGTCATGATGCAGCATGGAATGCTCACGATGTTTCCTGCATAGTTGACTGTCTCGCTGTATGCGGCGTGTTGTAAGGCATAATTGTTGATTTTAGCCTAAAATACATGATAATAATGCCTCAGCGCTGTACTAACGTAGCTTCTGTCTGCAACAAGTACTCTACAAGTGCTTAAGACTGAAAGCAAGACGAACAATCTATAAGACAAAATCGGATATTTTAGTCATACTGTCCACGGGCACTTAATGCAAAACGTAATTGAATGGAGGTTCATATCTTAAACTGCTGTTTTCCTCATTTTCTGTCAAATTTTCCGTTGCAAAAAAATAACTTGAGAGATTCTACGAAACTATCCTTCACCTTTAAGCTATTTCGCAAATTTTAAATTTACTCATTCGGGTTCATTCACTGATAGTGGTCTTCAAGTATTTTGAGCTGCATTCATTGGTTATTGTAATGACTATTATGATTTAATCGGCCAATTAAAAAATGCTGTATGAAGGCAGTCCGTGCTCGTGGGGTAAAGAGCCAGGAATTGAACACAGACAACTATAATTTGTTCATCACCAAATAGGCAGACTCTTCACACAACCACACCCGCAAATTGATATAGAATAATGTGGCACCCACGTTTTGCGTGATTAAACGGCAAATGCGCGGCCCGTATTTTTAAAATGCGCGAAAATGCGCGATTTTAAAGTCAAAAATCGCGAAATGCGTTTCCTTATGTTTGCCCTACTAGTCAACCAGGGACACGAAAAAGTCTTTGCAAAAAACATGCTCAAGTCTTCTAATTCCTTCCTTTTTTTCCTCGCTGAAAATGACAAGAAGCACATCATTATCACCTGTGTATTTTTCCTTCTTATTCCGAAGAAATATTTGAATCAGATGTAGATGGCGCTGCCGCGGGCTGAGGCCTTTGCATACATCCCCGAGAATAATTTCCTTTCGCACGTGGATTGGGAATCCCCGGTCCCTCAGGATGACGTGTACGGCGTTACGGTTTTCCACTCTTGTCCCTGAATGGTTTGGGAAGTTGTTGTTTCCTCTCTTCGCATCCCGACCGATTTTTCCCGCCTGAAAATCCTTCCTACCGCGGCCATCCGAATTTGTTTATTCCAACGAGATTAATTATCCCATGGATAAACCAATTCTGAACAAAGACCCGATACAGCGCGTTGATAGCTTTTGATAGCATGCATCAATATTATTGTTTAATGCACTGAAGCGCAACCATATCATGACACTTCACAATGGAAAATAGGTTGGGTCATCCGTGTTCAACTAATCAAGGTTAGAGGTCGGGTTCTACGCTAGGGTTCTACCTAGGATTTATTTATACATTTGGACTATATTTTGCCCTTATTGGAAGCTTTGTGAGTCATCAATATTCGCCGACGTTTGCATAATAATGATTTAATAATCAGTTTGTGTTTGTTTATTGGCAAATGAACATTAAAAAAGGTGTTTTTTTTACAAAATCGTAAAAATTCGCGATTGGACCAACAATTGGATAGACCCAAAATTCGTGATTTTTTGCGCGTTTTGCGCGATCGCGCAAAACTCCGGTGCCTAGAATTATGCGAGCGGAACTGCAAGCAGACGCACCGTGTGAAGTACAATGCGGCGCACCTTGTGGCAAACGGCACGCATTAAAATTTAATTACTTTCACGTGCGGATAAAACTAAATCGGAGTATTTCTTGCCTATAGGTAATGAACAAAGTATAGTGACACATGTTAGGGAAAGGTGGTTGCACATGAAGGTATGAAGAAGAAACGGGAAGAAAAGAGATGTACTACGGGCAGACTGTTATCTTGATTCCGGCTGCTTGCATTCCCATCATAGCTAGACAGTAGAAATCCTACACCGAACCTCCGAGATAGCATGCATTACTATGATTAGTGTCATTAAAGTGGATGTATTACTGTATGTTGACACTTCCAACAGTGTGGATAGACCAGATTCTCTTTAACTAGACCTGTATTCCCACACTTTGAGTATTTTCCTCCTTTTTCTCTCCCCTGTGTATTCCCACACAGAAGCAGGCTGCACTATCAGTGTGCCCCCTCAAATCTTGCAAAGGTACAAATCGTGACTAGCTAGGGGCTTGGCTGTGATGGAGTATTGCATTTTCAAGAGACACAATCAAATATTTGGTCAAAGTGGCACCCGTGGAACAATGTCTGTTAGCCCGAGTTACATAGGTGGCCTGTTTAAAAGCCGCTTGATCCTACTGTAGAACCTTGCATGTGTTGCTTGGTATTTGTAGCAAGTTTTATAGCTGCGTTGACTCGGTCTACTTGATTACATTGTACAAGCAGCAGGAATTTTAGAGATAATTAACTTAAATATCCTCTTTTAATACAGCATTTGGTGGGTGGATATTACAGATTTTCGCTTTCCTGGTCAAGTCAATATCAATTGACATACATATAGTTCATCTCATATACAGAAGCAAAAGCTGAAAGTTCACTGGCCATACTTTCCTGTATCATGTGAATCAAAATCCTAATCATTAAGAAGGGGACGTTATATAGTTTTTTGTTTGTTATAACAGTGGCTGTACCTACTAGTGGTTGATGTATAAAATAAATAGTATAAAGTCAGATCAGTGCAATGTAACATGCATTTAGGCAAAAAAAATGTTTGTTTGGCGTAACAAAAAAAAATTCATGGTCGGTTGGTCGTCGGTCGTTTTTATCTTTTTTTTTTGGTGTGTGTGTGAAGTGAAATTAACTAAACAGTTTGCACATCCATGACAACGTCGCAACATCACCCCGTTTGGCTGCACAACACGAGTAAGCTTGTACTCATTTTCCGTATAAAACTCCCGCAATCTCTGCAACACATTTTTCCCTGGACAAATTAGGTTATTTAACAACCGAAATAGACTCTGACTACCACATTTCCCCTGAATTCACAGAAAATGCATGCGAGCCACACTCCATGCTATACTAGGCGCTGCCATTTTCAACAATGAATGCAAATTCCTTTCGCTGTAGGGGAACCACCTAGAACGTGTGTGGCACACATAGCAGGCGCGCCATTACATATTTTGTGAGTGAATAAAAAACACTGAGTCTTCTTTTTCCAAATCGAAAAAACATTCACGTTTTAACTTTCATGCTTGTTTCCAAGTCATGTTATAAGAAAAAAAAAAACCACCCAAAAAAACTGAGGAAAAAATATTGGGTTGGTCGAAGGTTGTTCACACACCACATTTGACACATGGAAATACCTGGAATAATTTAGCTCTGCAAGGCTGAAAATGTTTGATGCTTGTTGGTTTTCATGTTTAGGGTGGAGATCCCTTTATAATCGAACCCTTTAAATTCCAGCTAATTTCAGGTTATAAACAGGTGGAACTATACCTTGGGTCAGTTAGTTATTTGTGTTTTTTTTGTGTTGAAGAATGAATAAAAAATTCAAATGAGTGCCACAACATCCATTCAGGGTAAAAACATATAATTTAATACATAGAATTAAAAACCAATGTTTCTAAAGGAAGAAGCTTTCTTTATCAGTAAACAGGCCCAGTAATGTATATGCAATAGATGCCCGGCTGGGCATTGAATAGATTTTGTCAAGTTTTTTTTCATGCCCTTTTGGTGTTGTTTTTGATTGTAAAGAATATTAGATATATGTTGTTCACATGGACATCAGAACAGACTTTAGTCATCTTTTCAACGATTCGCAATGCATCAGTTCTTTAAAGAGCCCTGGATGTGAGTGATTTTGTATGGGGCAAAATAATGTCACTAGGTGTTTGAATATGGGCCCACAACTAATTTCTCAAACAGCGTTCACATCGGACCTTTTATTGTCATTAACTAAGAGTCTTTCTATCTGTCTTGTGTGTGAATGCCATCATTAAAGTAACTCGCACAGTTAAGAATTGGCGATAGTCGAAAAGTTTTAAATCATCTGCCATATTTGAGTGATTTTTTTCAACGAGGGAGTGCTGGTCATGTAGTTCATTCAGCCTCTTCTGAAAACCAGCTAGCGAGCGATCATATTTTCATTTGTTTGTTATGGTGGCCCGACCTGATTTCTAGCGACAACGGATTGAATTGCCACACCCACTCATTTAACTTGGCACCGTACTTGGCTTGAATACACATGGACATCACACTGATGAAAGGTTTTTGATTCTAGCATTGCTACTGCATTAGAGACACACAAATATTGTAGATTTCTTGACCTAAACCAATCATTTGATCACTTGTGCACTTGATTTGTGAATCCTAAACAGGGCATTGGGATTGCTTTGAGATTCTAACTTTTTGAAGTAATAACCAATAAAAGTCTTAAAAAACAAAACTGAAGAAAGGACAACCATTTTATGCATTTCATAAATAAATGTGCATCCTCTATTGTCCTTGTTATCTTATGTTTAAAAGTTTCATCACCTACCATGATACCCAAAAAATCAATACAAGTTAGCATCTTTTTTGTTTTTCGCCCCCACATTTTTTCATCATGTGGTCGAGTACCAGGAGGGCGAGAGAGAGGAGGGAGGGGAGAGGTAGGGAGGAGGGAAGGAGTAGGGTAGGAGGGGATGGGAGGGGAGAGGTAGGGAGGGAGGAGGGGAGAGGGAGGGAGGGAGAGAGGAGGGAGGGAGAGTGCAACTGCATTAAATTCATAAAATTACCATGTTATTTACCTTTTAATGTGGAAGTTTTACAAATTCCGTCGGCATAATAACATTTTTTTTTCACATGTGGTCAGAGTAACCGGAGGGCTAGAGAGAGGAGGGGATAGGGAGGGATAGAGGGCCCGGGAGGGGAGGAGTTACACCTGGAGGGAGTGTCGTTTATGTATGTCTGGATTAGAGGGATGTAGAGATGTCAGTACTTCATTCATTCATATCATTATCATGTTATTTACATTTTAAATGTGGAAGTTATAAATTCCCGTCGTCAGAATAACTGGAGTGTGTAGTCAGGACGCTAATCCTGTCTGTCATTCTACAGAGCATTCATAACGAAAAAAAAAAAAAAACCGTTGAGTAATTGGAAAGCTTATACCACCATTTGGATTAGTAGTGTCCAGCCTTGTATTGCCATAACATGCCACGTGGATAGTGTTTCTTGTACATTTTCCCAGTGTCTGACTGTTAATTAAGTTACCAAAGGGTAAATTGGGCCTTGCACATTGAGGAATAACGGCATACGTGTCTCCTATATTTTTTTGGCTCCAGACATGAGCTGTAGGGCAAATTTCTCAAGTATCCGGTACACTATTAATCCAAGCATTTGATTGCAGCCATTACGAGCAGTTGGTTAAAGTCTGATCTCAATGTGACATTTAGTGGCGTTTTCCGCCTTCCTCTCTCATTTTTTTTCGCTCTTTCTCCTCTCTTTATCTCTCTTGCACGTAAGCGGGAGAGAGAGGGAGGGAGTTTAGGGGAGAGAGAGAGATGCAGAACTCATTAAATTAATAAAATTAACTGTTATTTACATTTTAAATGTGGAAGTTTTACAATTCCGTCGTTAGAATAACGATGTAGATTCGGACGCTAATCCCATTTTGTCATGCTACAGACATTCAATAAACAAACCGTTGATCAAATTGGAAGCTTACACTATGAGTTACAATATTCTCATCCACCAAGGACACAGTTCAGTGGGTTGTACTTGTACATACATTGACATGAGCTGACCTTTGTGTGATCTCGGGTATCAAAATCATACCCAAAAACAGGGGGTATATTTTCTAATACATTGGTGAATGGAAGTTACTGAACTGTGCCAGGGAATCGCGCTTTTACTACCTCATAAGTGTTACACACCATGTGATTTAGTAGTGTCAGCAATGTATGTCCATTACTGGCCACATGGATCGTGTTCCTTGTACTCGGAAGTTTTGCCCAGTGTCTGACTGTTAATTAAGTTACCAAAGGTAAATTGGGCCTTGCCACACAGGATACTGCACACTTGTCCTTTTCTCCATTTTGGCTCCAGACATGAGCTGTAGGGCAAATTTCTCCAGGACTTGTGTACAGCTATTACAAAATCCAAGCTTTGATTGCAGCCATTATGAGCAGTTGGGCTAAAGTCATTCAAGCTTGAGTATTCATGGTGACCTTTTGTGCGTTCTCTCCCCCCTTCTCTCTCATTTTTTTATCCTCTTTTCTCTCCTCCTTTCTCTTCCTTCACTTCGTAATACTCCTGTACTACCACCTATGATAAAGTCCCTCTATGGGCTCTTTACACAGCTTTTTGAATGTTTCATTTATTATTTTTTGTTTTCATTCTTGTTTTATGATATTAACCCTAACACGGCGGGAGACAATGAGAGCCAACGAAAACGTTGTACCGGTCCCGGAAAATTTTTTTCGTTGCATCTCGCCCGTCAACAACTATTTTCTGTGGCGCAAATGACTCTCATTGGCCCTCATTGCATCTGGGCCTTCTTAACCAGGAAAATGACGCGATTGTCCTCGTTGCAAATTTAGGGCCGTCTTTACGGACAATGACGCTAGTTCCTCGTTGCATTTGGGGGGGGGGGCCGTCTTTACGTAAAATTACCTCAATGTTCCTCTTGCCTTTGTGCCTCATTCACGGGAAAATGATGCGATGATTTTCACTGCATTTCGGACGGTGTGCCCGCCGAAGGCGCAATGCTTTTCATCAGGCGGTGACACATGTGTACAATATGCCCATAGACAAGTTTTGATTTCGATGGTGATAGCACCACCATTTTCCGATAAGCATTTTTTAATTATGCACACCAAAAAAAATAAACGTATCATCGTAACCGGAGCATGACGTACAAAATAGCGCAACGCACGACTATGATGTACTTAATAGCACCACTCACTACTGGCGAACTATAAGCACAAATTTCTGCAGATAGTGTGCAATACGCATCCATTATTATTATTTAATTTATTTACTATTTATTTATTTATTTATTTATTCCCTGGTTTTTTATTGCATTCGCACGCGATGTTTCTCGTTGCATCTGGGAGTCTGTTCCGGAAATGGGCGCATGTTTTTCGATTCGTTGCATCTGGGCCGTCCTTCCGGGAAAATGACGGTATGTTTTTCGTTGCATTTGGGGCCGTCTTACCCGGGAAAATGACGCGATGTTTTTCGTTGCTCTGGGCCGTTATTTACTTTACGCTCTTATTCCTGTGCCGTGAAAAACGGCGTGAGATTGCAATGAAACTCAAACTTTGGCTTCTCGTTGCATCTTGGCCGTTAAAATAAAAATAATTGCCCTTCCGTTGCATTTGGGCCGTCGGCCGGAACGACCCGGGCCGGGTTAGGGTTAATGGCCGACACACTTTTACACTAATTTAGATTATTTATTCCACTCTCATACATTCTGTGTAAATTTGATGAATTTCTTGGTGGGAAATGGAATCTAGTTTACATGTCTTTCTATGGGGCATAAGGCATATAGGGCCCTTTAACAACAATGAATGGACCTTTGTAGCCTATAATAGCAAGAATCCCCCCCATGATTTTTCCTATTTTATCAGCGGTAATCTTTCTGCATGTCCTTACTTATAATCAGTTGTCAAAATTGTGTCACCATTGCTTCAATTGCTCTAAAATAAGAGACATTGCGTGGGTCACACTCTGTGATTACAGGACCCAATACAAGAAATAGCTCTCTAACCCATTCAAAAGTTTTGTCTCTCTGTACAACATCCCATCCCACCATCTTACTTGCTGACAAATTACCGAAATCCTTAAATGCAAATGTCAAGATTTGTCCAAGCGCTCAGTTTGCTTGCATTCATAAATATATGTACATCACGAATTCCTTCCCGAAAAATAATACAATTTTATGTAAAATAACAAATAGAGGCATTTTAAATGTTGTGGCTTTTTGACATACAAAGAAACGGCAGATTTTTCGTCAAGGCTTCATTGATCAAAAGCGCCCAACTCGTGACGGTCAAAGTGAGGACCAAAACAGCGTTGACTCGAATTGTTATTGCCTGACCTGTAATATTGATGGATTAATGAAAGTACTACTAAAATTAGAAAAAAGTTACAGAATGACATATTTTGTTTCATTTCGTTGTGTTATTATTGAAGTGGCAACACTGCGATATGAATGTCCACGACGTAAATTATGGATGGTCATTCACTTTGACGTACATTTGCCCTGCATGTGCATTTGTCGGAATCGGTTTTGAGTAAAGGCTATTGGGCGGTAAATTAAAAGGGCAAATACTCAACAAAATGGTGGACAATTTTTAACTTATTTTGATTTTATTGTAATCTACGTTCTTAATCTTCCATCCATGACCAATTTTCCAAATATTCAAATCATGACATATTTCCTTTTTAAAGTAAAATTAAAAAGTGCTTACATGCGATAAAATAGGCAGGAGTAGAGCTCTGTGGGTTTTAAAAGGTCCTGTTCCGATTTGTCCTTTGGGACCCCCCCTGCATTTCCCGCAAAGTAGTATTGATTATGATTATCGATGAAAAAGCCCAAAAAGGGGCCCGGTATTTTTTTGTGATTTTCCGTCATGAAATATTTGAGCCCTCAATCCTTTTCATCCCCAATATATAAACAAAACCGTCATTTTAATGTTAACCATCAATATTGCACAATATTTAATTAGGGCTTTACAATATCCTTATTGCGTCTACCATGAACCGCAAGTTTGTTTCCCCCGGTACTTGTTGGGGGGAATGATTAATTGTCATGAGTTATTTATTTGGTTGTGAACAGAATGCCAATGTTGAGAAGTTTCAACGATCATCTGATATCAAAAGACATACAGGTTGATAGATCTATGAGGGAGTTCCCAAATATCTTTTGAGAAAATATAGCGATGGCAGGCAAAGGAGTGGATATGAATCGAAGTATGGCGCACAAACAACTTGAGTTAAATGCACCTCCTCGTGCAACTGAATAGCTAGAATAAAATGAAGCCTCTCTTCATCTCTCCTCCAACAAATCCAAACATTACACTCCTGTGTTGCTGAGTCATGGCATGCGTAATGAGCTGTAATGGGTCGCACAAAGGGTGGGAGGAAGAGTGATTAGCAACGTCTGTCAAAATACAATATGGAAAAAATCGTGGGCATATCATTTTTTAAAGGATTTATAATTATGACTCGGGTGGAAATTTGTTAACCGGTAGTGTAGTCTGTGGGTGATGCGGATGAATAATGTATTGGCACGTGGTTGCGTGTTCTGGATTTGTGGCCGTTGTAGGTGTTACTGGAATCTTAAAATTTATCGAAACTCCATATGCTAATTTATATGCAGAGGAAATAATTTTTTTTATATGCACTTATGCATGCACAAAACACAGCACACGTGATATTTGTAGGGTTTGTTTTTCACTTAACACCTAGTCCTATAATGACAAACGTTAGCCAACGTACATAAAGACATAATAACTACACACACAAAGCGCCCCTAAGAAATACACACACCCCTAATAATACACACACCCCTACGAAAACACAACCCTCTGTGCAAATTGTAACCATCTGATGGACGTAGCCAAGTGGGAATTTATTATAAGTCAACAGGGGGGGGAGCCAAAAAAATAAGAATTATACACATGTATTAACTAGCAGTGAGTGTGGGATTGGGCGCGGGCCAATTTGAGCATAGTAGGCTTTACACCACTGAATTGCTACCACTCTTTCTAACAACATTTCTGATTGGTTATTACATATCTTACATGATATAACCTCTTGACTAACGATCAAAGTAGACTTTCTATATATATCTTGTATGGCATTCTAGTTTTTCTTAATGTCTCTGCTTGTCATTCATAGGCTATAGATGTATTAACATCAAAATTGGGCTGTTCGTACCCGGGGGTTAACATAATAGAATAGATTTGAAGCTCTTCTTCCGCACTATTCATGTCCTTGAGTCTAAATGTCAATTTTGCAAAATTAAAAAGCTTCATTGGGTAGTGTGATTGGGAAATAATATGTGCTCGATACACACGCCGGGAAAGCGAAGAATGTGAATATAGAGGGAAATCAGAGATGGTCCAACCACATTGTAACACTCGCATATATAAGGCAAAAATAGAATTGCGAATAGAGATTAAAAATAGTGGTGAGCAAGGAGAAATAGACTGTCATCTTAAGTGTTTATGCTCTGCATCAGAGTTGTAGCAGGAAAGTGGGCTCACTTCGTTGTTGACCTTCATAGATTATGGCCATTTTAAAGAGTCAATCGCGGCCTTTCTTTTGATAATGATGGGGACTTGATGATGGTAGTGAAAATGACGACGAAGATGACAACACCGTCTACACTGGATATGGTAAAAGTGGGATGTTAATATGTGAGGATCATTGTGAGGCTAAGTGATGTTGTGATGGTTCTATCTACAGTAGATAGCAGTTAGTATCTTTGCCTGTACAGATATTGGTTAATGTTTGCAGCAGATAGTGGCTGCTGTCTACAGTAGTGCAGTGGCTGCTGTCCACAGTAGATGGCATTGGTTGCTGTCCACAGTAGATGACTGGTTGTTTGTCCACAGTAGATAGCATGGTTGTTGTCCCAGTAGATAGGCAGTGACCGCTGTCTACAGTAGATAGCAGTGGGTTCTGTCTACAGTGGAATAGCAGTAGCTACTGTCTACAGTAGATCAGTAGCTACTGTCTACATTATATATCCGTGGCTGCTGTCTAACAGAGATAGCAGTGTCTGCTGTCTACAGTAGATTTGCAGTGGCTGCTGTCTAACAGTACATACAGTGCTCTGCTACAGTAGATAGCAGTGGGCTTGCGTCTACAGTAGATAGCAGTGACTGCTGTCTGCAGTAGATTGCAGTGGCTGCTGTCTACAGTAGATAGCAGTGGCTGGCTGTCTACCAGTAGATCGATGTGACTGCTGTCTACAGTAGATAGCAGGACTGCCTTTCTACAGTAGATAGCAGTGTTTCTGTCTACAGTAGATAGCATGGTGCTGTCTACAGTAGATACACTGGTTTCTGTCTACCGCAGATAGGCAATGGTTGCTGTCTACAGCAGATCGCAGTGGCTGCTGTCTACATCAGAAAAAAAACAAACATGGCTGCTTCTACAGTAACCCAGTGGCTGCTGTCTACAGTAGACATCAGTGGCGCTGTCCTACAGTAGATCGCATTGCCTGCTGTCTACATAAGATAGCAGTGGCTTGCCGCCAGGCTGCAGTAGATAGCAGTGGCTTCGTCTGCAGTATATGGCAGTGGCTGCTGTCTACAGTAGATAGTCAAGTGGCTGCTGTCTACAGTAGATAGATTGTGACTGCTGTCTACAGTAGATACAGCAGAGTGCTGTCTACAGTAGATTAGCAGTGTTTTTTGCCTGTCTACAGTAGATAGCAGTGGGTTGCCTGTCTACAGTAGATAGCAATGGTGTTACTGTCTACAGCAGATAGCAATGGTTGCTGTCTACAGCAAGATAGCAGTGGCTGCTGTCTACAGCCGACAGCAGTGGCTGCTGTCTACAGTAGACCAGTGGCTGCTTCTACCGTAGACAGCAGTGGCGCCTGTCTACAGTAGAATAGCATGGCTGCTTGTCTACAGTAGATAGCATTGGGCTGTCCGGCTGCAGTAGATAGCAGTGGCTGCTGTCTGCAGTAAATAGCACTGGGAATTTCCTTACAATTTTTGATTCTTTTGGGAGAGAGAAAGTTCAACAGCCAAATAAGGCATCTGTTGTGCATACCCAATAGGAAAATCAAACTTTGTGAAAAACTGCACCTTTGTTGAACAATAGCAGTATCATCAGCCACATCTATTGGTGGTGATGATATACAAATATTGAATGCCTAGAGTGTGATAGTATACACATACAAATATTGATGCCAAGAGTGTGATAGTATACAACTATTGAATGCCTGGGAGTGTGATAGTAAAAATATATGAGGTCAATTTTTTACTTTAACATTTTGACCGAGTGAAATTTAAACGAGGGAGGGGGGATGCGGAAAGGGATTGGACAGGAATGATATTATTTTTGGGGTTTTTACGTGCCAGTTGCAGCAAATATAGGCATACATTAGTGTGTGGTTGTTCTTGGCATGATACACCTGTTTTATGTTTGCTAGGGGTAAAGGAATGATGAGAGTGTGCTCAATTAGACGGGCAATCATGATATAGATGAATGGGCATGGGGTTTGAGTGGTTGTGACGATTATGGTGGGATATGATGAGAAAACGATTGTGTATGAAGTGTTTGATCATCGATGTTTAATGCGTGGTAGATACAGTAATGATATTTCAAATAGGAGTTCATCTGCTGTCTACAGTAGACGGCCATGGCAATTTCTGCAGTTACGTTAATCTTTTCTTGATGATGCTCTGGTGTTGGTAAGGAGAAAAGGTCCACCATTAACACAATCGTGTGCTACCTATGAGAGCCACCGTTCAACGTTGTAATGTGTCATCGAAAATGAGACTTCAATCCATAAAATTTGTTCGGTGTCGGGGATTTTAACCTTTTTGCGAAGTGGGTGGATCATAAGCAACAGGCAGTGTCCCTAGCACCTTGATCGAATGTCAGAATTTTAATTAGTCATAATTGTGCTCATGAACCTTAAGGTTAGGGTCTGGATTAGAGATGTTGTTTACCATTGATATTCCAGGAGCATTTTTAGCTGATGTCATCTCCTACATGCCATCTTAATTACCTACATTAGTAGCATTTGCCATGCATTATATTGGTAGGGATTTCGCTTTTGTCTTTTTTGGCATCCAGCCTTGGAGTTGTTAAACTTTTTATTTTAAGTGTGTATAATATTTTGTTCATGTTATTAAGGGGGAGTGTTAAATATGTCACTTAAATTTTTTGAGTATGACATGGATTTTATTTTCTTTGAAAGCCAGTCATCAGTTTGAGCTCCAAATACATCCATCCTAATCCTCCAATCAAGTCATAGGCCCATTTGGTGGCTTCTCAGAAGATGAGGGAGGCTTGATACAGGCCTTGGAAGATGTGGTCATAATGTGAACTGTACCAAACTGATGGGAATTGTTCTTCAATACTGGTAGTGATTCATGCCATAGGCCTGTTTTTTTTTTGCTTGTGTTTTATTTATGAAAGCGTAACGAACGGGTTTGTGTGAGTGTAAATCTGACGTTGGTTTGTAATGTGTCATATAATCTGGTCATGTTGGTCTTTTGTTGCTTTGCATGGTGTTTTGTTTTTGCCTTTATTCTAGGCTGCTGTCCTGTCATGTGAACAATTAAAGACATACTATCAAATGAACAATCACATTTTGACTTTGTTCCATTTTGACTTTTTCACATTTGTTGGAGCTTTTAAAATGCTACATTTTGATTAAACCCTTGTTCAAATTGGACACCTTGTTACCAAGGTGTTGTGTGGGGGTAGAGATCATGTAGGGGTGGGGGTGTCAAATTGCCATGGTAAATTAAAGATGCACTGATTTCTAATTGTATTGTGGGGTTAAGACTTGTGGTTCAAGAACTGCCTTGTTGGTAAAATAAGGTTTTGGTGAAACAGTGAATTCTTGGTAAAAACTAAGGTCATTTATCAGGAGCAATATGGTATATTCTCTGAGTATACAAACCATGTGGTAATACTGACAGTGCAAGGGGACCCTTATCCAGCATGTGTCCCATGTCCCACAGACACACGACAGAAAATAAGATTTTCTTTGAAGTGGGATAAACAAACCACTGTTACCTTTCTAGTATTGATTAAAGCTCTAGGTACTTTAATTGGGTCAAGAATCTATTTTGCATCATCTCCATGTGCTTATAATAATAATACACCCAGAGGTTTACTCTATGGGTACTGCTACTGCAGGCAAAATTTCTAAGAATTAAAAGTAGGAGGGAAAAAAAGAAGGAAACCGAAAAAAATATTGATTTCAGTTATTCAGAGGCATGCTTAAAAGGATGCGGTTTGGGAAAAACTGTGTCATTGACATTGCCCGAGTTTATCCACTTGGATCGGGACCTAAAGTGGAATATCAGCAATGTTCCACTTCTGCGTCCCAATCTAAACATGACGGAATGAATATTTTTGTGCTTTTTATCTCATCCTGTTTGATAAATCTTGTTGTATCAAGTGATGGGTAATGCTGGGTATTTTGTCGACAGCCGCTCTGCAGCATGGCACAAAGTATGCGCACTTCGGTGTGAGTGCAATTATTATCATCATTGTTTGGTCTGAAGTTTCTTTGTTTGCTTTGGTATTTTGGTTGCTGGTTCTCTAACTTTCTCGTTTTTTAAATTTCTTTTGCATGTAAGGCGAACTAAATTTCTGATTCAAATTTAAGCATTTA